>VZTH01006317.1:1100700-1248462 GCA_013397815.1 Aleadryas rufinucha
TGCAGGCGCTGCCCAGGTAACGGGGGCCGCCCTCAGGGGCTCAGGTGGCGGCGGGGAGCGAGGGGAGCGGCGGCCCGGGCCGGCCGGGGATCGCAGCCCCGCAGCTGCTGCGAGTTTCAGTTCAGGCCTACATCAGCTAGGCCTTCACTAACTTTCACCTTCACATCGAGCATGTCATTAAAAAATAGCGTGGTATGCCGCGGCACTAACACGTAACACGTAGTTGGCTGGGTTTGTGCGCTGAAGTAGCTGAAAGGTGAAGTTTCTCATTCCAGCTCTCTGATGTGTGGCCAGCGCAGCCTTCCTCAGGGGCATTAATAAATAACAGCCTCGTTACTCAAAACGAGTGACGCGTTCACAGAGTTTGACAGCGGGGGTCTCTCCTGTCACCCACAGCAGCACGAGCGCTGTGCGAGCTCTTACACAAACCCTGTGTAAATGTATGTAAAATGTGTGTACACACGAGGGCACGTTTGTGTCATCGAAGCTTTTGGAAATAGACGAAGGTTTTGACAAGGCCTTGTTTTTTTTAAATGTCGGTACTTAAACACACCCGGTAAAAAGGCTGTAAACCTTTGAGAAGCACACACAAAGTGTCAATCGTATCCCCCAACCCCTCTGTCCTGGTATTTCCAGGTTCTCCTAACTTGAAAACGTGAGTAGCTGACACTGGTATCTGCTATGTATTTACTAGTAAGCAAAGATTTTCCAACTGTTTCAGTAGCAAAGTTGTAACCTAATTGACTTGATTTTAATCAGGAGAATGTAAAACAATTGTGTTCAGAAATTTTTTTGCCACTGCTTTGCTTAACCCAGCAGTCAGATACTTGGGGAATCATGTGGCTTGTTTATTGTTTTAGCTGTCTTTTTAATGTTTCTTTTTCAGGCTGAGGGCACTCAACAGACTGCAAGTAATATTACAACATTTGGTAAGGACAGCATCATGTTTGACTGAGTTGGAAGCCTCCACGACTCTTTAACTCCCCTGAGACACACAGCACATGCAACTTCTAATGTGTCTGCACACAGCCGTTCTGAACACTGTCATTTATTGCTCAGGCATAGTATTGCTCACATCTTTGAGCACTTTTTTACAAGCTTCTATTATATTGTAAATTAAAGCTTAATTATTTTGGCTTTACTTACCTTTATAGATAGTTTCTGTGTTAGCATCCATAAATTCCTTAAATATCAGCCCACTGTGAGCGAGAAAATAGTTCAGGGGATTTGTTGTCCACTGTTAAAAGTTGCCTAAAGACAAAACAGGGTGTACATTTGGGTTTGCAGTGTCAAACTACCAGTAAGGATATATGGAACTGTCATGTTCTAATTGTTGCAAGTATTTTCAGAATGTCAGTTTTAAGGAATCATGGGTTTGTGTTTTATTACTAGGGTGGGGAATTTTTTGTTTGTTTGATTTTCGTTTTTGGTGTTTGTTTTGTGTGTGTGTGTGTGTGTGTGTTTCTGTCGTAAATTTTATTTAAGTGAACTCGCAATATTACTGTGAAACAATGTGTGGTCCAAAAACCTATCTGAGGTTTATTACTTTGAAGGACTCAAACATAAAGTAGTTTCCAAAGAACTGTTCAGTAAATGCAAATAGAAGTACAGTGGGAAAAACTTAGCATACAATTCCAGAATGCATGTTTTGTGATCCTAAATAGTGTGTTTTGAGAATAAATTTCCGTAAACACTTTTGTAAATATGTTACTCAACATACTACATACTCAAGTTATCTAACTGATGACATTTGCTTTTTTTGTTTTTGCATGCACAGAAAATGTCTAAGCAAACAGATTCGACAGCAGAAGTGTTGTTGGAAAAGAAAGGAGGTGCAGGAATAATAACTTTGAATAGACCCAAGGCTCTCAATGCACTAAATCTGTCTATGATCCAACAAATTTATCCTCAGATAAAGGTTAGTAGCTCCACTTCTACCCATCCACTATACATATGTCATTTGAAACCAATTTTAAAATGCAGTTAGCACTTCCTAATGTACTGATTTAAAGAATGAAAGTCTATGTGAGTACAATGAGCTCAGATTTATAGGATGGGAAAAACCAGGCAGTTTCAAACAAGTTAGAAAGAGGAGAAGACATGTCAAAGAAACAAGTTGTCTGGCAGAGTAAAATTTAGCATCTCCATAGGTAAATGGACATCCATGTTAATGCCAGGACTGAATTCAGAGCAAGCAGTGCTCAGCATTTGTATGTTCCTTTTGGCAACACCCCCCTGGTCAGCTGGCATGCACCAATTTCAAGCTCTACAGTGGTGTTGCCTCTTGATGGAGTGTGTGTTTTGTGTGGAGGCTGCATGGCTGAAAATAAAAGAAACAAGCCACTGGGAAGCAGGGGGCTGTCAGTGTCATTCCTTAAATGAGAACTCACGGATTTACAGGCACTGTTTCTACAAGCTAGTGAAGTACCATGAGATTTTAAGCAGGAAAACAGTCCCTTTTAATTTAATGATACTATTTATCATGTGCACAGAGTCAAATTCATTAGATACCAGTGTATGTTTGATAATTTTCTGATGCCTTTTGGTATTTTGGTAGACATTTTTGACACCTTAAAAGGTGTCATAGTTTTTGATTTGTCAGGCCCTGTTTTGTGGGGTGCTGCCTTTCCCCAGAGGCTGGGAGCTGTGTACAGGTGTTTTTCTGAAATACATGAGGCAGCTCTGCTGATCTCTGCTCTCATGGTTGAACAGGATGCAGAAGTGGCAGAAAGACATTTAGCTCTCAAACTTCAGTTTAAGGCAATCTGTTTTAAAGTATGGTTTGATTTGCTTTTTGAAAAAGTAAATTAAGAATTATAAGACACTATGCAGAGCAAGTATTATTTTCACAGATTTTAGTCTTACGAGGAAATATTTACTTCCTTTTAGACGTGGGAGCAAGATCCTGAAACTTTTCTAATAATTATAAAGGGAACTGGAGGAAAAGCTTTTTGTGCTGGGGGTGACATCAGAGGTAAGGACTATACTCATAAATATTTGATGTCTTTCCTAGTTACTACTTTGTGTTGATTTCCTTTGTCTACTGTGACTTGGATAAACAAAAGCTTGCTACACAACAGTAAGAGATCAGTTGTGCTGACTTGTACGACACCTTCATGCTATTTAAGGTGTTTGTCAAGAGACAACTTGCAGTACATTGTATAAAACAGTTAAATTACATTTTTATGAATAACGGATAATAGCAGCCAGTCATTCCAGGGAAGAGAGGGTTCTTGTCTCCACCTTTGTCTTCCCACATTTTCATTACTGACAGCTTCTTTACAGGAAATTTGAAGGGTCCTAACACGTAGCTCTGATAGTATTGGATAATTTGAGTCTGATATTTTAGATGGCTGGATACAGATCTGACAAGGGCGATCAGTGTATCTGTGATTATTTTTTAGCTATGAACTGCAGGAAATCTCTAAAGTGTCAAAATTAGCAGTTGTTGTAAACTGTACGTAAACAAGCAGCACAGGTTATTGTTAAATTATGTCATGCTCTAATTGGCTTCTCATTTTTGGTATTTAGAGTCTTCAGTATAATCAGTCGTAACTGACTGTTCTAAATGTTGGTATGAAAAATATCACAAATGAGTACTTGACATTAGGAGGGGTTCGAAAACGGACCACACTCTTACAGGTATGTAAACAAAGTCTCCAGCAAAATACAATTAAATCAAATTTGAGACTTCACATTCATGCTTAAATTTGAGCAAATTTTCTCAAATATAATAAGGCAGGATTAACTTGCTATTTGCTGTAGGAAAAGACCCAACTTATGTGACATTATTTTCTTTTACTTGTATTTTCTATTAAACTTACAGTTATCTTTAGAATTTTTATTTCTCTTAAGCCATCACAGAAGCGGGAAAAGCTGGAGATAAACTGTTACAAGATTTCTTCAGAGGAGAATATAGACTGAACAATGCCATTGGTATGTTAATAGCAATTTCTGAAACAGTACAGTTTTCATAACACTGGCTTCAAATGTAAATTCATCTCTGATAATCTGTTAAAGACTGTGGTAACATCAGAGAAGTAGTAATTTTTTTTTTACCAAGTTCAGTACCAGTAATGTAACATGTCTCATTTTTGTACCTTGCATGAAGAATGTGTTTCTTTTGTTTAAATTATTGTGACAGCTGCTTTATCCCATCCCATTGTTCTGGTTAGTTCTATTTCCTCTGCGGAAGAATTAGTTTTAGCTGCAGACACTGCAGTTCTGCCCTAAGTATCATTGATCTGCTTCAAAGAAGACCTGAGGTAAAAATAGATGGGTGGAAAATCATTCAGCCAGAAAGCAGAAGATCAAATTATATTAAGTCTTTCCATTTAAATAGACTGCATGAAAGAGTAGGGCTGCGTAACTCAGGAGTGAGCTGCCTTAGTTTATTGCAAAGAACAGCAAAGGCACGGGGTGAAGTTTACTGGAGTAAAGGATATTAAAAAAGAATATTAATTCTTTAGGGTTAAAGTCAAGAGTTGAAGCTTTTGGTGAGAAGAAAATACTCCAAACATATTTTAATTGAATACAGTTTGAGTTTTAAAATACTGTATCCAGTGCTAGTCACTACAGGAGGACAGGAGAAGGTGTTGCTTACATTGACAGAAGAGCACAGCTATTAGGGTAATTCCTAAAAAGTTATTTTTACTTTGTTTGACAGTTTCTAGACTGAGCATGCTTGTCATGTACCTTTCTTTCCTTCAGCAGTACAAGGCAAAAAAAATAGTTTAAGGTTTCACATAGTTGGGGAAAAAATAATATTACCTTGCCAGTTGAACTTGATGATGATTCTGTTGCAAGGGTACATAATTTAAAAGTCTGTTTTCTTTTTTTTTTAATGAGGTGTTCAATATCTATAATGCATGTAATTACAAAACCTACATTTTTGATAGCTTTAGTATGATTGTATTCCTTTAAGACTGAGATTTCTACTAAAAGGATTTATTTATATCTTACATTTTACAACTTAAAGATACAACGGGAGCTGCTTTCATAGCATTGCAATGGGAAGGGCTTGCTGCTTCAGAAATTTAGTTCAAGGGGTAGCATCCACAGCCCATGCATTAGCTTGTATGTTCATGTGAGAAAAAAGTTTAAAATACAATTCTCTTACCATCTTCTCACTACTAATTTGAAGGATTGAACTGCCTTTTAAAAATAGGGTTTTCTTTAAACAAAGCTCTATATATTTGTTACAGAAAAACTCACAACATGGTTGCAGGGGATACCTGTATCAGCAATCTTTTTGGACTGTAAGTTTGACCTGAAAACACTGAATACAAGGCAGCTGTTTCATTCTCTGTGGAGTTCTGAGTCTTTCCATGAATGGTGATTGAAAACATTATTGCTTTAGTTTTATGCCTTCTGAAGGCCCCAACAGATGAAGTAGTTCAGGACTTTGTCATCTGAAGCTGCCTACAGCACATTCAGGGTTGTATACAAGAGCTGGCATGACAGAACATACCAGCACTACAGAAGTTTATAGTCACCTTGTGACTGGAACCTGCCCATACATATGGCTTTGTAGTAAAGCATTGAAGGGGTGGCACACACCCTGTGCTGTTAATCCAGACTGTGAGAGGGGGTGAAAGGGCATCTGCTGTGTCCCAACATTAGACAAAGCTCTTTGTAATGGCTGAACTGTCAGGTACTCACATAAAAAACAGTCTGACGCTTGATGGTTGTATAATGTTCTCTTACAACACTCACAATCCAGTAAATCAGAAACTGGTGTTTCTTTCATTTCTTAAGAACTACATGAGGTACCTTCATTGTAAGTTGATAATATTATTACTGTTTAAATTACCATTTATTTTCTGCTGCTCTTGCTGAAGTAAGACACAGGGGATGTGTCATGTGGCAGCTAGTCACAGGTCTGCTCTTGAAAAAGATGGATGATTGTTTTTCCTTACATTTCTTACAGGCACTTGCAAGAAGCCATATGTGGCACTTATTGATGGCATTACAATGGGAGGGGTAAGTTAAGTACCTTGATGTGATACCTGATGGATTGTTTTAAAATAATGTCATGTTGTGTCTGTGAGTTGAATGAAGTGCACACAAGGCGTTTCCAGCATGGCAATTGAAGAACAAGCATCTTAATCTGAACCTTTGTCTCTTGCTTGTCGGGGTACCCTGCTGCTCTAGCAGGGCCTCTGCTGTTCCTTGATAGCAAATACAAGTGCTTTCTCTGAGGAAAAGAGCAGAATCCCCTCACTGCTGAAAATAACCCTCACAAAGGTTTTCAGAATATTGAAGGGGAGTTGGTATATCATACAAAAGCTGAGAATAGTTCTCCATTCTAAGTGTATTAAAAATACAACTATATAAAAATACATTTAAAGAACAACTCTTTGAAAAATTGGGAAAATTCTAAGCTACACCTTAACAGACATTCATGAGTTCTGTATTTTTCCAACAACTAATCTGGACATGCATCTACTTTCTCACCTCTGTAGTACTTTTAAAACATCATTTGTGGGATCCTGATTCCGCACACACCTCACCGAGGACTGCACCTTATTACTAAAGCAACATAGAGAAGACTCCATCATATTGCTAGTTATACTCAGTGTTAATAATTTTTTCAGCAATTGTTGTCTGTAAACACCATAAGTAGATAGTTAACAGGGCAATGTCATGCCTTTTTTACATGCTAAAATTCTGTTCTGTCGAGTTTGACATCTGTAGGATATATTTGCATCATATCAGAGAGTGGACTACAATAATCTTCAGTTATTTTGAACAGTGAGTTTGACTGAAGCCTGTCTGCCATGTCACTGCTTAGATTCCTATTGTTTTCTGGCATGGCCCTATGATATGGGTGTAGAGTCTATTTAAATAAAGTTTGTCAAAGACAGGATGCAAGAAGTGGTACACTACATGATCCCTGACTTGTCATGACTCTTCCCTTTCCATCTTTCCTTACACATTTCATTTGTCTGTTTTGGTCTTTTCAGCTTGTGATCTAAACACGCAATAGCTCTCTTACCCTTTGCTTCTTTGCTACTAAACCCCAAAGATCTCAGCTAGAGAGCCATTCCCCCCAGCCTAGTATACATACATTGTTTCCAGCATAAAGGGGTCTTGTTCTGTAGCTCTTCTTGCAGAAAAAGTACTTTATTGACCATAGGAGACCTGAAGGTTTGTAGATAAGAGAAAGGGAGTCCATTTATTTTATGGACTTTTGAATAATAGGATGGAAAGCTATGAATGAGCAAAACTGCCTGGCAGCCGCTATCTTTTTAAAGGTCCTGTGGATTGCTCGTTATGACTGTGGCCTGAGCAGGAATAGAATTCTGTCCTTTGAAAGGAAAGTATATTTTTGGACTGAAAAGAGCATAATGGAGTCAGATGATCCTGCATTGCTAAGATTCTTTATGAATTCTCTTTCCTCTAAAGAGCTTTTGAAAGACAGCAATTAGTCTGAAACTTTATTTTGGATTACCAAATTTTAGTGCAGGATACCCAAATTTCAGTGGGACTGTGACAGAGTTTAGCTGCCATTAGGGTTTGAATGACACCTTACTTGCTTATCATATACTAGTAGTAATTATCTTTGTTTGTGGGTGGGGGTCTAGATTTTGCCTCAGCAACTATGCAGCCTAATTTAGGGGAATAAGCAGGTGGGTCTCAAGTTCCAGACTATTTTAAACTTTTTTTCTGTGTAACCTTGAGTGCTGGTTGATTTGAATTTGTTAACACAGCTGCAGTTTACTCTGAGATAATGTACTTCCTACAGGAGTGCAGCATCAACACACTTTCCCCCACACACTGGCAGTACATGGAGGCATCTCCTGGTAATTTAGCAAAGGAGGTCAGCAGCAGTGTTTCTCAACACTGATTAATTTTCATGTGTGTGCTTTGTGTTAGTTTTGAGTTGTCTGCTACACTTTTCCTTTCAGCCACCTCCCCTGCAGGCAGATGTCTGTAGAACATTCGTCACTTACAAACTACAGTAAATGCCTTTAAAAGATGGACAGTAAATGCCTTTAAAAGATGGACATTCAAGCACTGGGCTTCAAAAGCAAGTCATTTCAGCTTGGGTTTAAAAGTCAAGGGACACGTCTTAAACACTGCAATCTCACCAGAGGCCATTTATCTCTGAATGAAAATGCGAGCAAGCCAGTCTCAACCTTGCTCAAAAAACCAGTGTTATGCAGATTGCCTCCTTGTTCTTATTTAAAGTAAGGTAAAAATCACAGAAGAGTGTTAGAAACTCAGTTATTATGTGCTTAGGTAGTAAAAGTTGCTACTGGTGCACAGATACCATAGATCTGTGGTAGTAAAACCTGGAATTTTATCCAAAAAATGAACTGGTTCCACTTCATTATTGGCTAAGGGCTGGTAGATGGCTTTGAGAGCTTCATTAGCCAACAGATGGGGCTGTGGAGCTTGTTCTCAGCACCTTCTTGTCTGTTCTGTAGTTCATCAAAAATTGATATTCAGTGTAAATGTATCTTTTCATCTTTTTGTACTTATTTGGAGCAGTAACTTCAAATTTGTAAGACAAATTTTTTAGAAGCAAAAGTGACTGCAGTTTACTGAAAAATAGTGAAATAAGTTATAAATACTGCATGTACTGCTAAAGGATGTGCTCTGTTGAAAGGAACACTGGGCACACACTCTCATGTTGCTAAAAACTACTTCACATTTAGCTGATTTCTATCCATAAATTTTCTTTTCCTTGCAGTTAAGTACCCGAGCAGTTGACAAGAAATTCATAGGTTTTTTAAAATACTATTGTCTGCAAATGACATCCTAAGTTGGGTCTTCTTGGTTTTAGAAAAGTCCCAATCTTGTCTTAAATTCTTTGGAGATGAATATAGGTGATTTATAAGATCAGTCCAAAGCCATGGTTTTAAATAGGGCTTTGGCACAAAATACGTACTGCGTCAGATACTTTCTCTAACAGACAAAAAGATTCATAAAATTGTTTTGAAACCTGTTCCAGAGCCAAATAAAGCACATTAGACAGATTCAGTGGTGGCTTTTCAATGATTTGGCTTGGAATTCAAGGTGAAGATATGATAGGAAAAAAAAAAAGAAAAACGGCGTAGACTTTGGAAGTTGGTGAAAGTGGTCAAGGTCACTGGATTAACTTTCAAAAGTTTAAAAAAATATGTAAAAAAACTTAAGTAGCTTTGCAAAATCAGAAGTACATTTTCAGGAGAAAAGGCCATTACTTTTAGTTTATAGAGGAATCTGTGACAACATGAATGAAGTAGCCTTTTTTGCAGTATCATATTCTATTCATGGTAGAAATTTCCTGAGCTAGGCTTCATTTCAGAACCACAGTGCTAAATATCCATCAGTGGTCACACTCACGTCTCTACACATCTCGTATTTTATGACAGTAAGTAGGCTTGGTGTTCAGAAAGGCCTCTGGCAATCGATTTCACAGTTGAATGTTGTGCTTTGTGAAAAGCAGCTTCTTGCTCTTTCAGGCCTATTGTCTAATATTATTAAATGCTTATGTGTTTCATTATCAGTGAGGCCAAACTAAAACCCCAAATGCTTATTTTTTTACCGATGAGTAAAGAGTGTTGCTCAAACATAGGAATTCTTGGCTCTGGACAATTTTCTATGGGATTTAATCCTTTGGTCTGGCCTCTTAGGCAGCATATTTGCTAAGTTTGTTTTAGACTTGCTTTAAAAATTCATGCTTTTAGTTTTAGGATGAGAAAACATCTTCTGCGGGGGGAAGTAGGTTTTGACTTACATGGTAACGTGCAACATTTTCATTACAGAAATTAAGTTTGGTAGAGTTGCTAGCTCTCTTAAATCCTTTGCAGAGCACTGTGCTTTGAGTTATTCCAAGCATCTTATTTTCCAATCTTCACGTTTAGGAAGAATAATGGGAAGCTTTTTCTTTAATATAGTTTGCAATCTGACCAGATTTCCATCTCTGACTCCCTCAGATTGTGGGGCCCAGTTTGTGAGAGCAATAGCAGTACACAGGACTGACTCCTTTGGTCTTTCCTCAGAGAAGGACCTCAGGTGTACAGACTGGGAGAATAAGATGTCACCCTGTAAATGGGTCTTTGGGTTCATGAGTGGCTTTCCTTTAGTTTTGTCAACACACCTGGTGGTATGGGTGTTTTAGGCAAGGTCTTATACTGAGAGTCTACATTTAAGTTACTTACATAGAGTTTCTTTAGGGTGGCTGTTGGACAGTAGAATTTTCTTAAGAACCTTCTGAGTGTTACTCTCTCATGTAATAATGTGAAATATGTTAAGCTTTAGACTACACAGACGTGTAGAACTGGGAGGAGCATCAGGATTATTCTTTTGCACTTGCATTAGAGTTAAGTACAGCTAGATGACTGCTTAGCTGATTTTCATCTAATGCACTCAGAACTCTCCAACAGCAGGAATTCTGCCTTTTCTAGATATGCCACCTGAGTGCTTAGTTATTCTTTCAAGCTTGGTTTCCCTTGTGTCTAATTTAAGTCTTTAGTATGGGTAATCAGTATATTCCAGTCTTAGTCACAGCTCCCTACACATATTTTGAGATACTTGCATTCCTTGCTTCTAGTCCTCTCTCTTTAATAGGGATAAGGATAGCTATTCAGCCTTTCCTATAGATTAAGTCTCTTAGTCTTCTTGCAGTCCTCTGGAATCTCACCCATTTGTGTACTTTACAGTTCATTGCCAGAGACCAGACAATATTTCAGCTGGAGGATTCATCAGCACCAAGTAGAGCAGAATAATTATCCTCCCTATATTACAGAGATATTCTGTCACAAATAGTCCATGTAAATAGCAGTTTTAACAGCATCCAGTCCTAGGAGGCCACCACTTCTAGTTATTCGCAAAACTTTTACTCTCTCCTCTTTGCCTAACATAAACTTCCATCACAGTACATTCCTTTATTGCTTACCTTTTACCAATTTTAAATCTTCTTCCTTGAACTGATTTGTCAGAGAGTCAGTTTTGCAGGGCTACCCTTTTCTTCAAAGACTACAAAGGAAAAAAAGTGCTCCTTTTCTCTGAATTTCAAGAAACCTGAGTGCCATATCAGGTGGCACAGGGCTGATGAGGCTGCCCAGGTGTGCTGAATCTAGGCTGAGTGTTCCCACCTCAGCCCTTGGCTACCTGCTGATGCAGACTCTGCTGTAGTGTGATACCTTCAGTAGTTCTTTTCACACCAGCATTGCCTTATTTGTACTAATTGCATGGTTGCTGTAAACCCCTGGAAAGCATCTAGACAGTTGTTCCATGGGAAGCATACTTACCATCTCTGCATTTGATTCTGCCCTCCTAAGTGTAGTTATTTTCATTTTGTTAGTGTCTCCAAAGTGAGATGGTTTTGAATCTTGTCCTTCAAAGTGTTTGTCTTCCCCAAACATAAACTGTGAATTATAGAAATCCTTGTTACTTCATCATCCAAGCAGGTAATGAAGCTGTCAAATAAAGCTTCATTAATGATTGGCTTGTGCATGACCTCAGCTGGGGTACCCTCTCAGTTTTATTGCTAACTGCTGGTAACTCTTAATGTTGTTTCAGAGGGTGGTGCCCTCCATTTCCCAGTGATATCATCTAGTCTATGCTTCTCTTGCTTGTTTGTGAAAGGAAGCTATGCTGTGGATGGGGAAGGATCGCAAACACTGCAGTTCAAAACATGAAGCTTTTTCAGAATGCTGCTTAATGAGTGATGTCATTTTAATCAAGGGATAATGCAGGTGTTCCAGAGAACCACATGCAGCCAAATTCCTGAACCTACTCCATGGAAATATTCATTGTATTGTTCATCTACCTGTGCATCTTCACTTCTGGAATCCAGAATCAGAATTACTGCATTTGTGTTGCAGTAGAAGAGTGAACTCAGTACCTAATATTTAGCTTTAGTTCTTTTTCACATTAGTGCCATTTAATTTTCAGCAAAACATTCCAGATGCTGACATTATTAGAGGAATCTGCCTTTCCTTGTAAATCAGATCTCAGAACCTGATGGCACATCTACCAATAGTTACAAATGTCTACAATTACACTTCAGCAGGATTCGGTCAACAATTCTTATTACATTAATATTTGTTCTCAAGTAAATTGGTAGTGATGTCATAAGCAGCTTGTATGTTATCCATTTTAGTCAATAGAACTTTAGTACACAAAGGAGCTGGAGCTGACCAATAGCTGTCCTTACCCTGTCCCATTTTTATCCAGATTGTGCAGCTGTAATTCTTTAGGAATGTTCCTTTCACTACCAACATATATCTATTCATGTAAGTTGTGTGCATGTACCTTTTACTCAGAAGTGTAGATAGCAGCATTTGAGACTAACATTCAAAAACTAGAAAGCATTAGGTTTAACCATATCTGTAAAATCTCACTTTTTTGCCCACAGGTAATACAGTTTTTAATTACAGGAGTGTGCTCTTAGAAGTGGATATTGCCCACAGAGCAAAGTTATTCATTTGTGGTTTAATTTGGGGTGCAAATTTTATTGCACATCATAGAAAGCTGATGAAAAATTATGATTTTACATAGTACTTCTCTACTGCAATGGACATTATTCCCCCTTTAGCCTTTTTTAAAGCTAGGAAACTGGGACCTAGGAAGGTCAGTACTTCTTGGGACTTCCCCTGATTCTTACTCTTTTTCTTCCTTTTTATAAGTATGTTGTGCCTCTTGTCAGCCATCATGCTCTGGTGCGTCTTCGGTTTTGTTTTAATTTACACTCTAAAATCTGCCCTGAAGTAAAAGTAATTGTCATACTAAACCCAGATAAGCCGCTTTCCAATTCTCTCCCTGTCTGTCCCCCTCTCCCCCTCCCTTGTGCCTGTGTACCACATAGAAGCTTTTGGCCTGTTTTCTTGCCAGTGCTTCAAAGCTGAAGGCAGCTTTTACTGTGAAATAAAATACAGATTTTGTAAGTACAAACAAATCATTGTGAGATTGACTTGTGCACCACTTATCTTCTGAAATATGGGGTGTTGAAAACAATGCTGAGGCAATCCTAAGAAAGGGTTCACTCCTTGCTGCTGTTGCAGCCTCTTTGCCATCTGGGCACGCTGCTCTGCCTGCTTGGCTCTGGTCTATGATCCCAGGCATAAATGGTGCTCTTCATTTTGTGGCTAATCGGGCTAGAATGTCAGCAGCTCTTGACATCAACAAAATGTAACCACTGAATGCTCAATGATTTGCCTGTGATGTTATTCCCCAAAGGGCTTGTCATAAAGCACTATCTTGAATACAAGTATTTTAAATTATAGCTCACTACTGGTACAGTAAGTAAAACTCCTTTTCTCTCCCTCTCCTAACTCTGCGATGGCCAAGATTTTTGCTGGCTCCTGCACAGATTTGTTCTTTAAATTTAACACCAGACTCTTGCATGCTAGAAGTCCCACTATTTTTCTCTAATTCTAGGCCTTTGTGTACATGCCCAGCCTCATATTGAGAGTTATCTCATTATTTCCCTCTCCTTCCCTTTATTATAGATCAAGGAATAAAAGTTCTAAAGGGAATTCTCTTTGCCTGGTTCTCCATCCTTTCATATTTCTGCTCATTTTCCTCAGTTCCTGAAGAATTTGAGTGCTCATTTTCTCCTTGAGTTGTAAGACTTTTAATCAGTCTTACACTTTCTAAGCACTTCTTTCAGAGAAATAGAGCATCATTATAAAAATCTTCTGGATTCACTCCTGTTATCCCAAATAACTGTGCTGCTGTTTAAATAAAGTTCTGATGTGCATACCTGTCTTTAAGAACAAGAAGTGTTTCTTCGATTTTAAGATAAAACCTAAAAGCTCAGTTGTGCACTGATGCAAGTTGTTGAAACAGGTTCCCTCCCACTTGCCTGCCCTCCCTTCAGACATTAGGATGTGATGAGCTGGACAGAGATTTCTTGCAGTAGCTACATTTTTAGGTGATACAGAAGGACAAAAGGAGAGGTTCTTTCAGAATTTTAGAAACAATAAAAAAGCCACATTTGCTATCTTCTTCGGAATACACATGGCCAGTTATGTATAATGAAACCAAACTGGGATAAAAAGAATACTTTCAAATGTAAAACTAGAAAAAGTTGCACTTGTTACTAATTAAAAGCTGTAGGCTTTTCAGATCCAGGTCTTCTTATATCTTCTCTTTTCCTTCTGTTGCAGCACGTCTTGTGCCCTTAAAAAATTGTGAAGATTATGATAGCTACCCTAGTAAGAATTGTCTATGATCACTGAGAATTTGGGCTGGCAGTAGAAAAATCAAACTAGGGCTTTTAAAAAGTTGATCTGAATTCTGTAGATAAAGGACACTCACTGTAGCAGCATTGGTGCATAGAATGGCCTATGTGGTTTTTTCCCTAAGTTTCCCTGTAAGAAGAACCTGACCTAAATGATTACTATTTATGTAGTTGGATCAATTTGTTTAAATATTTAGGGGTCAGAAGAACAAGACTGAGACATCAGATATTACTACAGATAATCTGTCTCCAGTCAGCTCGTTGCGCTTCTATGTGTCTGTAGCAATTTGGACTGAGACGCTCTAATACATAATCAGTATATGGAAATTAATATTTTATATTTAAATTATACCATATTAATATTTTATGTTTCAAAATACCACACTAAATTATTGATAAGTTCACAGTACCCACTGTTTTTAATGATATTTTAAAAATACTTGTGTAGAGTTGATTTATATGTCAACAGCCAGAGGAAGTGATATTCTATGTCCAGACTGATCTGTCACACTGCATTGCTCTGGTTCACTTTGTTGTCTTGTCTCTTAGTATCTACAGATGAAAATGGATTATACTCTTTGGAGTGGGCCATAACATTAATGATGAACAAAGATTAATTTTGATTCAGTTTAAGATTCATTGTGTCTGGATGCAGGGGCTAATGCTCTTACCTCCATGATTTTTGATCCACTGTAGCTATAAGCTCCTGCTGCTTCCTGAATCAATTCCACTCACTTTGAAAACATTGTTTCTGCACCTTGGCTGTTTTTGCACATTTGTATGCAGACACATTTGCCCTTTGTTGTGTTATGTTCAGTTATGCTCAGTTGATTACTACATTGCTTTTTGGTTCTAGCTCTACCAGAAGCTTTTCTCATGCAGTTAAAAATGTAAAAAGTGTTGTCACTAGATGGGAGCTGTTACAATAGGACTTTCACTGCATTCAATATTGGTATTATCAAACAGTGCTTACTCAAACAGCTAAAAATTATTTACTAGCCTGGTGAAGGTGACACAAGCAACATTCCTGAAAGACTTTTCTATTTATGTTTCTTTTGTTGTGTTGCCTCTGCATTCCTTACAGTCTGGGTTAGATTATTCAGTAAATAGCCAAGTGTGATGTATGGTTTTGCTGTGACACAGATCTCCTTTTCTGTATTTGAGCAGATGCTTAGGTATGTCATTCAGGAGGGGAGTATTTATTTTGCTCTGTATTTTTCCCTGTTGTGATGGCCCTCAATTTCTGAATAACTTCCCTAGATGTGATAAATTCTCTGGCTTACTAAATGTGGGTCATTCTCAATTTAAGGTGATACAGCCTTTGGGATGCAAAAGATTCACAGTAGCTGTATTTCATTTCTTTGTCTATTGGTCACCTTGTTTTTCACTAGAAAAATACTTGTAATAAGGTTGTGTATTCATCATGAGAAAAAGAACAGAAATCAATGGTAAAGTTTCTATACACAGTCACATAATGACTTTTGAAATACAGCATTGACTAGGCAGTCTTGTATGGGAAATAAAATTCAGATACTCTACATTCTTTTTTGTAAGCTTGTTGATGAATTCAGACTGAACTGCCTATAAAATTGCATGCCTCCCTGAGGTACACTCAGTCTGAGTCGAGTTCTACCACTGTTTTTAAGATTAATACTCTAATGTCCATGTAGTAATAAATCTGTAATTGGTAAACAAATTGCTTGATAGCCTATCTCCAGTAATGCATTGTCAGACCATCATTTCTGCTCTTACCTATATTTTTGATTCATATATAAACCCTACTGAAAGAGAGTTGCCATCGTTTAAACCTCAGCTGGCACTGAGGCCTGCCCAGCCACCCACTCACTCACTCACTCCTGGGCCAGGACGATTGGGAGAGAATCAGAAGTGTAAAAGTGAGAAACCTCATGGGCTGAGATAGATGCACTTTAATGGGTGAAGCAGCAGCCACACACACAAACAGAGCAAAACAAGGAATTCATTCAGTGCTTCCCATGGACAGGCAGGTGTCCAGCCATCTCCTGCCATCACACATAGTGGTGACTTGGGAAGACAAATGCCATCACTCCAAACATTCCCCTTTCCCCCCTTTCCCCCCCCACTTCATGTGCTGAGCACGATGCCATATGATATGGAATACCCCTTGGGTCAGTTGGGGTCAGCTGTCCTGGCTGTGGCCGGGGTGATCTCCTTGGCACCCCCAGCCCCCTCGCTGGTGGGGTGGGGTGAGAATCAGAAAAGGCCTGGACCCTGTGGAAGTGCTACTCAGTAATAACAAAAACATCTCTATATTATCAACACTGCTTTCAGTGAAACCAAAACACAGCCCCATGCTATGAAGAAGCTACTGTGAAGAAAACTATCTCAGCCAAAACCAGCCCAATAGTTTAAATTGGTTGCTTGTTAATTTCTTTATTCTCCATAACTTCTAGTCTCATTCTGTAAGTATCCTTTACAAAATTCAAACATTCAGCTGTCAGTGGAAAAAAAAGTTTCCAGCCAGTAAAAGCCTGATTGACCATGGGAGTGTATTACCTTGGAAAAGGCTGAAGGAAGACATTAGCTTTAGTATGTAAGATCATGAAAAGCAGAACTCTGACAGTGCAGAATAGAGTGTGTTTTAATAAAGATATTGTAGTGTTAAGACTTGTATGTGTAAATGCTGGAATTACCTGGTGAAGTGAACACAGTCCAATTGAAGATCTTTTAATGGTGTGAAGGGCCTCCTAGGGGGGACTCTAGCTATGTAAGATTTCAGCTAAATTAAACCAAGATAAAATCAGAAAATCCAGAAGTGAAGGAGGAATGCATTTAGACTTCTGACTGGTTTGCTCTTTAGACAGGATATATTAAACTATATTAAACACTACTGAGTGTCTGTCCTCTGTATTAGCTCTAGAAGGTTAGAACATGCAGTGATATGATAACCGTTTGGGAAGTTACAAATAAACAAACAAAAGCATACGAACACCAGTAAAGAAATTACTGGGATTTGTACCATTAACTAATTTTTCTCTCCAAATTTCATCTTAATATTGGATTATTTAGAAATGATCTTCAAAGAAGCAAGAACGTATTTGCATCACTTTCTTTATAATGAATAAAAAGAAAATATAGTTTCAGTCTTTTAAATGTACACCTGAAATAAGGCTGTTATCTATGATCTAAAACTCAAAGGCCATCTAGAAAACAAATCCAGTTATGGCTTAAGCATTTGAGAAAGTGAAATCTGATTTAATTACTTCTTTCAAAAGAAAATTGCATCTTTCAACTTTCTATTATTAAAACTCGATATTTATTTTTATCACTCTAAAAAAAGAACAAGCTTGGAAGAGAAGCTCCCTTCATGGAATTCACACTCAAATCTTTGTTACTTAATACTCAAGCTAAAAATTTGAGTCCTTAAACAAAATTCTTATTGTCTAGAAAACAAGCCAGAATAAATGATTTGAGATACATGGTATTTGTGTTTTTAGCTATGGGATTAGAAAATATTAATATAAGCATAAGAAAGACCAAAATGGGCATGATTTTAATTCATTATCTTTATAAAAAGGTCATCGTTATTGCTGAACATGCATAAAAATAACAGCAGGCTTTACTTAATGCAGTGAAAATATGCTATTATGACATTTAAGAAGTCAAAAGTGATGAAGTCCCATTTACATTTCATATAAGAGTTCTGGAACTGTTTCAGGAGTGAGCGCAGCTTTACATGCAGCTTTGCATTTTCAGGAGAACTAAATTCAGGCCCATTGCTCTTGCTGCTGCTCAGGTGAGATCTGACCAGTGCTCAGGGAAAAGGCTGAAGGACAGATAAGGGATGAGATGTAAGGTTTTACCCCGTGCAAATAAGATTCAGATGTTTGCTCAAATCCCATTCGCCTCCTTGGAACAGCAGTGCTTCATGTGAATACATTTGGCTTAGTTCCTGAATATAAAATCGAGTTTGATAACCAGTTACCCTATGGGTGCATTTCTCAGGAAATTAAACTGGAATCTTAAAAACTTCATACATCTATATTAAAACCCGAGAGTGGCAGATAGTCATTTCACGGAAGAAACTTGAAAATATTTTCAGGTTTAGTTGTGTATCACCCTAATGGAATAAGCAGTTATGACAATTAATTTCTTGTTGGGCAGAATTGTTAGAGCCCAGGGAAGGATGTAAAGGAAATTTAATTTATATTAAATTGAGATAACTTTTTAAAAATTTTGATATAAAATTCAATCTCATCACCTTGAAAACCTGTGAAATACTTACTGCTTGTCCAAGGGAGTATCACCCAATTAATCCCACTGGTTTTTATGGAAAGTATGAAATGTTGTGAAGATATTTGTGAAGACTAAGAGACTTAATTGGGTAAAGTGCCATTTTTCTAGTAATTAAACAATTAAAAACGTTATTGAAAATCTCTTGTATCCTCATCAGACACTGACTTCTTCTGGCCAATGATTTTTAGGATATCTTAGTTTTAACATAAAAAGTGGATGGCTGGAAGGACTGAGCAAAGGGAAAATTAACAGTGAGGAACAGAAGTAAACTGAAACAGTGGAAGGGAAGAGAGAGAGAATATTTGTATGAAATAACTTCTTGTGAAGTATTCAGCAGAGGGTTTTGTCTCCAGATGGGGTCAAGCACACATTTCTATTGACAAGTATCATGTAGATAAGCTCTGAGAAGTGAGACCTCAATGTGTATGTTGTGGTTGTGCCCTATAACCTAAATACTCTTGGATTACTTCAAATATTATTACTAAGTAGTAGTAACTTTTTCAGATAACTATTTTTGGTTTTATTTGTCAGTTTGCCTCTTCAAGATTTATCTAAATTAAATTTATTTTGTGCAAAGTGCATTTTTTTTTTTATATTGGGCCTTGTTGCTGCTTACTACCTAAATCAGAAAATATGGCATAGACAACACCAGAAACTCTTCGGCTTTTGAGGGAAGTGTTTCATCAGGACAGGCTGCTAGAGAAGAGTGCTAGATACTTAGAAATGTGAATTCCATTATTGACTTGGTGAGCACAAGTGCCCAGGATAAAAAGTGAGTTTCTAACCATGTGTTTTGAATTTCAATCAATAATGCTGAAGGCTTTTTCTGCTTGAAATACTTCTATGTTTATAATTTAGGTAATTATCACATTAGAAGAATAGTTAATCATTATTTCTTTTGAAAGTATTAGGATGACAGCTTTGTGAAATGCATATATTTTCCAAAAGTATTGGCTTTTTTTTGTTGGTAATTTGAAGTATGTGCAAAAATTATAGATGGAGTAACATTAGCAAAAGGATGTCAACTCCCTTAGTAATCCAGTGGAGATAACAGGGTCACTCACGTTTTTTTGAAGTTATTCTCTGTGTGACTCACCCATCTTTCAAAGCATGGAATGCTATTTGAGCCAAAGCATGAAGATAATATGAGGCTTTATTAGTGTTTGAACCATAAAAGGCCTTTTAATATTTTGTGGAGGTGCACATGATAAATTTAATATTATTTAAATTGCAGAGCAAAGCAAGAGGTGTGTTACATAGGATTGTGGTTATGATTATTTTTACCAGAAATTTTATAATGATGTCTTTTGCCTGTATAGGGAGTTGGTGTCTCAATTCATGGACATTTTCGAGTTGCTACAGAAAAGACTCTTTTTGCCATGCCAGAAACAGCAATAGGTAAGTGTTTTAACAGATTATCACATGTTAACCTGTTTAGGGTTTCACTGTTTGTGTAATCAGGGTGAAATGTCTTTGTCTGAACGCTTTGGTGGTAGGGAAAGAATTTTAAAAGGGAATTGGAGATGACTATGTATGGAAAGTATTTTCCAATAAATTATCAGAAATTTACCTGTATTCTGGGCGTTGATCATTGAGACTCTTAACTGTGTAGACTGACACAAAGGCTGTCAGGATAAAACTTTCTAAAAAGGAACCAAGTCTTGCTACAGATGAAGGCAGGTAAGGTCAGAAGCTCCCAGTGTAGGTGTGCCAGCTTTACCTTGGGAACTCGGTACGAGTCAAACTGGGTGTGCTACAAGCTGCTCTGCAGTGTTAACGAGACAGATTTTGGAATTCCAGCTTTTCTTGTAGATTATTAATGTAGACCCATGCAATCATGCAGATTGTGTCTAGGCAAGATCACAGTGTCTTCAGTGTTGCCTTTTTTTCTTTTAAATAGCAACATGTATCTTGTGTTTTCTAATGTTTGATCCTACAGTTTCTTTGTTAATTCTGAGAGGAACAAAAGAAAATGTATCTCAGAGCTACATAAAGATACAGGTATGGCTCAAGAAAAGTCAGTCAGATTAAAGTGAACTCTCCTGATGCAACTGTCAAGCACAATAAAGCATAATAAACCACCCAAATATAAGCAAGCTCGTTACCATTTTAACTCCTGAGAAAATATTAGAGCAATTCCTGCTAGCTGATAAATGTAATGTAATTTTTCTGAATGAGTAAAGTTGGGATGAAAAAACCAAAAGCTATTTCAGCCCTCCAAGGTTTTGGGGTTTTTTTTCTGAAGAAAAACTTAGTAAACTAAACTTAAGCTTTAATACAACATGAGTTTTCTAAACTCTGAAATTTTAATTGGTTGTTGTCTATGAAAATCATTTGAAGTAAACAATTTGTATTTGAATTTTTTTTTAACTAAACAGAGAAGTTAATTGGCATATGAAATTATTCTAATAATAAAAATACCTTCACTTTCTTCTTCAAAGGTAAAAATATGAGTAGTTTTATATTAAAAAAACTACGTACTTTACACAGATTTCTTGTGGTGACAAGGACTTATTTAAACAAAAATAGACTGTGAAGATATGTGAAGGAAAAGCTTAGAACTTGCTTAGGAAAGAAAGTAATTAAACCCCTTTTAGGATCACTTAGAAGTAAACCCCCTGAAATCTGTTAGGATTTAAAGGCTTAGCTGTTTTGATCTCTGTTGGATGTGTTTAAAACGTCTAGCTCTCTAGATACTGTATTAATTGTTTTTTTCATGTGCTCACTTTTTTCAGTAGGCATGACACCTTTGCTGTGAAATGAAAACAAAGCATTCATTCAGCTGCTCCATTTTCACACAGTTACTCTGCATTTGTACACCACCATAAATAAAAGGATATAGATAAATACACCACTTTGCAAATAGAAAGAAAAGGCAGTTCTAGACTGTAGGAGTTTGACATAGATTAGATAAAGCTCTGGAAAGCAGCACAGAAGTAGGAGGGTGTGGAAAAACCACTGGTTGTGAGAACAAACGATGAAAGTGTAATGTGTAGGTTTTGAGGTGATGTTACGCTAATAATGGATACTTTCTTGTAAACCCCTGCTAAGTTTTCAGCTTTCTAGAAGTCAATAGTAATAAATTCCCAACCCCCTGTGCCACACAAGGTAAGAATGTAGCAGCACTGCCTTTCTTATGCTTGGCAAATGCAGAGTTGCACATTTGGGATTACAGCAGAGCGTGTTGCACCTGTGTCAGAGCACAGACTGTGAGTCAGCAGTACAGGCAGAGAGGCTTATGGCCTGGGCAGCCCAGCAGTAACATAGCTCTTCTCTTACTTCAGTAGGAAATTGAGAAATGATAGCTAAATGCTAACAAAAACCCCAAAAATCAAGTATGGAACACATTAAGAGAACCCCAGTAGCAAAGAGAAACATATGGGAAGTGTTACTGAGAGAATTAAGAGCAATATTTAGAACATGGACAAGCAGAGTAAAATTATAAGAGAAAAAGGAAGACAGGAACATTGAAAAGGATACAGTAGAAGCTATAGCAGACTGTGCAACCAAGTAAGTTTAAAGTGGATTAGATAGACCTTCACTAATCCTGTTTGTAAACTCCTTAATTAAAGAAGCCTTCATTCAATTTAGGTTTATTTGCCTCTAAAGCAACTTAAGCTAATCAACTTCACAGTTTATTTAGAACTGATTTCCCTGTGTATGGCCAAGTAGAAGGGCACTATGGATCCCAGTAGAAAGATGTTTTTCTTCTGGAAATGTACTGGAGCATGGGGAGAATAGTAGTCCAGCGTCAGTATTATTTTAACTACAGCAAAAAGAAAAAAATATTGTTGCTGTTGTTGTTCTGGTGGATGGAGAGAATAATGTAATTGCATTTTTGCTTTGGAGGGCGTTTTTAAGACAAGTTTTACTTTGAAATGAGGTTGGGTTTTTTTTTTGCAGTAGAAGGATATCCACGGGGAGACAGATGAATAGAAACATAAAACTCAATAGAAGTCTTGGCATCAGTGTTATGATGGCTCAAGCTGAGAAGGTAAAATGTAGAATAGACTTTGAGAATGTGAGTATAGATGAAAAAGAAGGTAAGTGATGAATTGGAGTTAATACAGCTTAGAGCTTTTAAAGGGTGTCAGCAAGGCATTCAGCGTTTCAGAAGAGTTGTATGTCTCAGTAGCCTGGGGGTGAGGAATAAATCAATTAATGACAGCACACACATCAGTGGGAATAGAATACTACAGCTGTAGCTGATTGGAAGTGACTCCTAAAACCAACTTTTTGATGTATTAGAAGCAGCAGAACAAAAGGGAGACCAAGAGGGAACCAGAGGAGAAGCTGAGATGGGTTAGATATTAAGATTATTAAGAGGGAAACACTGAAGTGCAGCTGTCTGAAGGAAACCTCCCCTTATTCCATGCAAGGGCGAGCACTATTCAGTAATACTTGGAATAGGGTCTTTCTACAATACATATATTGACTCTTCTGTGAACAAAAGCAATTACTTGTGAGTGAAAAATTACCATCTTCTATCAGAACTGCATTTAAATTCCTTATGTACATCTGAATTTTCCCAGTTAATATCTCTTCTTTGGCAAATGTCTTATGAGTTTCTTATTGCTCATTTGTATTCTTTTTCATTTGTTTTCATGATTCATTTATTCTCTGAAAGTGAAAAAAGCCCAGCACACCTTTAATTTTTTTAAAAGACTTTCAGTTCCATGAACGCACCATTGGCATGATTTCAGAGTGGTAACTGGACCCTGCTTCTATGCATTCAGATTTCTGAAATCAATACAGCTAAGCTAAAGTTTTGTCAAGTATGTTACAAAATGTGTCTAAATTTATTTTGTTGGTGATCAATGTATAGAACAGAAGGTAGAAACTTTTCAATTACAACTTTTTAAAGTATTTTAAATCCTGTTCACAGCTTTGAATTTTTAAAAAATTACCCTAATATGTAGATTTAAAACAGTATACAAGACAGTTACTAAACTGGAGAGTTTAATAATTTTTTTTAATTTCAGCTTAGTCACAGTCCTGTCAAAGAGCCAAGTACTAAGTCAGCATCTTGTGCCTCCACCTTCAGGAAGACCCTGGCAATACTGTTGATCTCTTATTGAATTCTCAGCCCCAAAATTTGTTCAAATTAAGCTGTGCAAGAGGCATTTCATTGGTGTTTAATATTTTCATCATTATAAAAGATTTCAGTGAAAAAGCACCGTCCAATTTGAGTTTGCACAAATTATTTCACAATTCTTTGTGTCACTTCTGTTTCTTTGCTGAGAACACACTTGATTTTTCAAGCACCTAAAATTGTTTAGGGTTGTTGGCAAATAGAATAAATATTATTTTTTGGTATATGTTTGTAAAGTATGTGCCAGTGGAAAGGATGAAGTTTGGAAAGTGTTCAGGAGTTTGCTTTTAGGAAGGGTTTTGATGCCAGAAATGTCAAGCCAAGTCAAGGAGGAATTTGGGCAAGGTTGCTGTGCCTGTGTAAGGGAGATGAAAGTGAGATAAGAAAAAATTGCTAGTAGTGATGATTAGTACAAGATCTTCTCCCTTCACTTTTGTTTTGTGTTGTTTATTACAGGCCTTTTTCCTGATGTAGGTGGAGGGTATTTCTTGCCAAGGCTCTCAGGAAAGATTGGCTATTACCTCGCTCTGACAGGATGTAGGCTGAAAGGAAGAGATGTGCTAAAAGCTGGCATCGCTACGCATTTTGTAGAATCTGAAAAGGTAAGGTGCCAGCAGTGCTGGCCAGGGCACAGCCCACAGCCACAGTGACAGGTTTGGGGTTTCAGCACCCCAATACACTGTTACCAACACGAGTGCCTGCAGAGGTGCACTTATATTAGCTGGCCATGCCCTGCAAACGGGGATGGTGAGACACTCTCAAGCTGTCCTTCTAACACTTGCCAGCTGGTGACAGCTTTGCTTGAAGGAAGGAGCAAATGGTGCTGTTTTTACAGTTCCACTGTTGGAAGGGCATGATCTACTCAGCAGAATGGAAGTTGCTTGAAAAATTGTACAATTTAGACAACAGGGTATGAAACTAGAGATTTATACAACTGCAAAGGTTGCAGTCAGGGTAACACCCCATTAACGTGTTCTTCCCTCTCAGACTGGTGCAGCCTGGCTGTGCCTGCTGCAGCTGTAGCACTGCACTGGGGGCTGCTTGGGAGGCAGTTCTTTGCTGGCCACTGCAGACATAATTAAATTCAGGTGGTTTGACACTGACAAATGAACTCTGTCTCCTTGTGTTGTTTGCTTTGTATTTCTTTAAGGTCTGTCAGAAAGTTGGGGAGGATGAGGGGGCATTCATGTACATATATCCTACTATTACCATAGTAGTAATCCAAAGTAGTGTGTTTTGTGTTACTTATTTGTAATTAAATCTTAATTTTAATAGCTACCTGCCTTGGAAAAAGACCTGATAGCACTGAAATCTCCTTCAAAAGAAAAAATTGCAGATTTGTTGAACTCTTACCACATGAAGGTAATCTGAAATTACTGAAATCAAGCAAAATTGTTAAATATATGTAGACATTCTTTTTTTATCCATGCTACTGATTATCTTCTTTTATGGGTGAAAAGAATGAGTTTCCAAACTCTTTGCACTCTATCCATTAAATACTTGTGTTAGCTCCATGTAACAATGGGCATGAAAATAAAAGGTTTTGCCTTTGCAATCAGTGGCTATTTTAACTCTTTTGATGTGCATTGCAGTTCTCTTTCAAAAGAAAGAAAACTTCTAGAGTCAAACCTCTATTCAGTGTTATTCAGTCAGTCTATTACTCTGCTGTTATTCAGCTTTAAAATGAGCTGTGTCTACTGTTGTTATTTCTGTTTTGTAATTACTAAGTTCATAAATAAGATTAATTAGAAAAATAAATGGGATAAGCTAATTTACATCATAGTGCTGATTATTTTGGCAAAACAGAACGCTGTGAAATAGGAGTGATTATATGTTGCAGTATCCAGCTTTACAAGATGGGATGGAAAAGGAAACTGTGTATTTTTAGTTATCAGAGCTGAAATGCCAGGGAACCTTTTTCAGCTTCAGCTGCTGTTCTGAAACATCTGCTTATGTCCCAAACCCCTTAATGCCAGAAGATGTGAAACATTTGACAGCCTTCCCACAGAAGGCCGATGGATCTATCACACACTTTGTCTAAATACATTTTTTTTAAATGACATAGAAAAGGAAGAGAAATGCTTTTTTTTTGGTCATTAAAAAAGCCTGAACATAGGCCTGTATATTTTTAAAGAAAATGAAAGGGTTTTTTTTAAAAAAACAATCTCAGGTTTTTGAGTAGATTTATCTACACTGACTTTCTTAGTGTGTTGCACAGAAATGTTTTGATAGAATAATCAGAATTACTTGTGTACAAGATAACCACCCAGACAAATGCGCATACATAGTAGCTCAGAGCAATCACTGCAGTATGAGGCAACATCTTTAACATTCACAGGATAAAGTGACAAGTTCATATATACACACTGCAAAATTGTAATTCATTAAAAATGGCACTGTCTTATGAATATTAAATGTTCATTTATGATATGATATTTCTGTAACACAAGTCACTGACATTTTTTGGTACTGATACACTTTTCAGTCTAAAATAACCAAGTAAAATATGTATTTGCTTTTTAAATAGTGCACAGTTGATAAAGAAAAGGAGTTTGTACTTGATGAACATATGGAGAAGATTAACAGGTATTCAGCAATCTTTTTAAATTTTTTATTCTTGTGGGTAGAGAACATGAAGTTAAATCTAGTAACAGTATTTCACAGATAAGGTGAGAGAAATGACCTCCAAGTTTTAGTAACATTTTGTCTCTAGGGAGCTTTATCTGAAGCTCATTAAATATTTCACTCATCAGTACATTAAATACTTGGGCATAATAGACTGATTCGTAGCCTATGGCACATTAAAATGAACATTTTCTGTAGCTATTGGATGGGAATTTGTGAGAATAACTGTTCAGTTGAACAAGAAATGTTACCCAACACATTTATAGTACTCATTGGGTTAAGGCCATTTCTGTGATAGCTTGGAACTTCTGTGTGTCAGAAAGGGAATGAGAAATAAGTGAGAGTGATAAGAAGGAGCTAAAACTCTGGAAGAAGGATGGCAATAACTACATTTAGAGATAAAAGATGCTGACACCAAATCAGTTGAATGGAGCTGATAGCTATAGATTTGCAATGTTATAAAAACACAGCTAAGAGTGATGGTAGTAACTGGAGTTTATAGATAAATATCAGCATGTTAGTGAGGTTTATTGAAACATTAGAGATTTGTAAAGGAAAAGGAGATGCCTAAGTTACTTGAAACTGAACAACGTGGAAGACTTTGCTAAGAAAAGCCAAATCATCTTTTGTTCTTTTGGTAACTCTGTACAGTTATGCTCTGTTTCTAATGTTACCGACCCTTCAAAGGTAAGAGGGAGACTGAAGCAGCTTGTTAACTAATTTTTTTTTTCTTTTAGCCTTTTTGCAGCAAATAGTATGGAAGAAATTGTTAAAAAATTAAAGCAAGATGGTTCTCCTTTTGCCATGAAGCAGCTAGAGGTAAAGTCTCTGTGTCATTTTTGTTAGAGATTTTAAGTCTGGTTTTATGGTTTCTTGTCATAGGGCAGACTTCAGTCACCCTGTAGAGCTTTGAACTGAGAGCCTCAGCTTCTCACACATAGTCCTGAGGGATTCTCAGTAGTTCTACTCAGACAAGGGTATTCCTCCAAAATCCCACAATGTGAGCACCATCATAGGGTGCATAAAACTGTAATCTGGTAAAAAACCAAGCTCCCCTTTGTTTTCCCCTTCCAGCAGTCAGGGGGTTGTTGAGAACAAGTGTTCCCTTTCTAGATTCTCATTTTATTGCCAAGGCTTGGAATAAACCAGTGCCAGAACAGTGTTTTTGTTTTTCTTCCATTCCAGATACCTCATTTGGGTAAACAGCAAAAAATTTATAATCACAAAGTATTTTTTGATCCTTTTAATGCATTTCTGAGTGTTGGATGTAGTCACTACTCAAAAAAATGTAGAACAATGCTACACACACAATTCATACTTCAGCCTCAAAAGCAAGAAGCAACTTACATTCATTTATAAATAATGTGTGTATTTTCTTTTTTTCCTTTGAAGTATCTGTGTTCAGGTGCCTTGTAAAAGTTTGGTTTGGAGCTAGTGAAATATTACAACTGGATAGAACTGAAGCATTTCTCCAACAAAAAGGTCATTTTAACTTTAGTTACAGCTCACTGAAGAAATTCTCCTTTCACAGTAAAATAAAACATCCATCATCTCTGACTTTGAGATGAGCAGAAGGAATTTTATAAGGTAGTGTTCACATTGGGCATCCTGTCACTTTTTAAAAAAAAATTAATTCAAAATGTAACACATTGTCACTAGAACTATCCAACAGTTTTTGAGAAAGGAAGTTTTAAGATCATCTTTGTGCCAACCAGTACATCTAGTACATTGCAAGAAGTTTAGCATATGTCTTATAAAAGTAATAGAATAAGAATAGAATAAAAGGGAAAGCTCATTTTTTCCCCCTAGTATTTAAGTTTCGTTGGATAAAGCAGTCAAACGTATTCTGGTGCCAGAATACAAATTTTAATCTGTTTGTATTATATTGATTAGGTTCAGTGGATGTTGAAAACAACCAAGAATTATTTGGTTTTTTTCCGTATTGTTTATGATAGTACATTTGTGTAACAGTTTTAATTTTGAACTTAAAACTAGGTCATCTACTTCCAAGTTATGATTTTGTGTAACTGATTTTTTTAATTCCTGAACAAAAAAGAAAAAAGGCTATTTTGTTGCTTCTTCAGTTCTCTTATCTCATGTCTTTAATAGGACTTTATAACAACTTTCTTCTTTCATGTGATTCATAAATGAATGTCCTTGGAGTTGACCAAAGGTTCAGAACAATTGTCTGTCCTGTTTAAGAGATAAGACTGTGTTAGTATGACTTGCTTCAGTCCATGCAGAAATTCGTGGGAAAAACCCCATGAAACAAATCCCACATTTTCTAGCAGATGCAAGACTTGCTAGTGTGGACAAATACTTAAGTTTCAGAGGAGTATCTGACAGCAGACGTGCTGTGCTAAGCAGTAGGATTAGGCAAGATTGTGAAACCAAGGTTTCACTTCAGTGTCCAGGTACAGGAACACCAGAAAATCCAACTGATAAATACTGTATCAGCTGATTCAGTAACAGCAATGTCTATGCTTATTCCTCTTGTTTACCTGTATATTTATTATGACATGTATAAGTAAGCTTATGGAATAAGCCCTAACTGAAAGTTTAAAACAAATATCCTAATTTGGAGGTACCCCTTGATACATCCATCTTGTACCTTGGATCAGCAGATGCCTTTCAGTGTTAATAAAATGGAACTCCTAGTTCTGCCATAATCCAAGTATGCTGTGAGCCATGCTATCCCAAGTATCCTGTTCTCTTTAACCTACAGTACTCCTGCTTTTTACTTTCAAAACATGCCTGCTTGGCAGGTTGTCACATATCTGATACTGAAATACTGCATGAAGAAGAATATAAAGTTGTTAAAAATCTGCTTGAGAATGACTTCATGATTTCTACCACATTTGGAACGCAGTTACAAACATGTAGAAAGCTGGAGAACTAACACTTCGAACGCAGTAGTTTTCAGACTTTTAACTTTACAGCACTGCTTTGTTTTTGGGATTTACATGAGCCAGAAAGCTTTAATCTGAGTGGAAGATGTACCATTTCTAAGGGGATGAGGTAAACGTGGGGTCAGAACCTGAAAAGCATCAGATATTTGACTTGGTTTTCACGTAATGCTTTCTTAGAGCTTTTTTGGCAGGACAGTGCACCTTCTGAGCACTGATACTTCATGGTTTAATATCCTTCATTGTTACTGAATGAGGGCCAATGTAGTGTGCAGGACACTGCAGACTAAGAATTACAAGAGTCATTGTCCAGATCTACTGGTCAGGCTGGGATGGACGTAATAGCTCCTGAAACTTTAATGTGTGTGCAGCAAATGAAGTGGATTACAGGAATGAAGCTTGGTAGTGTTGAATTCAAAGCAGCATTCTGAAACTCTGTTAACAGACCAGCAAGAGTGATGCTCTGTCCTTAGGCAGCTTTCCTGTGTAGCTTTGGCTAGATACCCCTTATACATTGTCAAAGCTCCTCCAGGACCATTGTTCCCTTTGGGTGACCAAATGCATTGATACCTGAGAAAGTGAGTGATGGGTGTCTTTATCTATTGCAAGGGGAGTGATGCACTGGATCTGTGAGAGGATTTTGGTTTTTTAAGTGAAAGAAAGTCACTATTGCTATTTTTACTCTTGTGAGGGACTCCACTGTGTCAGTGGCACTTAATTCAATCACCTTCTGATAGTATTTTATTGGTGTTCAGTCTACTGCAAATTCAGCTTAGAGCTTTTGGGATCATTGTGTCAAAATCAAGATGGTTTGAAAGATACTGGAATAGATGTCAAATACTTCTATAAAGACTTCTTTGCATTTTAGTACTCCCCACTCCAGCCTATCCTGTCTCCTTTTCAGGCTTGTTCCCTAGCACCAATCCCCTCCTCTTTGTACTGAGGATGTATTTATAGCTACACTGGTGACTCATTTTTCTGCAATTACACCTACCCATTTTCCTGCCTGTTCCTCTTCCTCCAGCTTGATTTATGTCAGTACCTCCTCCACCTTCAGCCTCATTGATATGCCAAGATAACCAGTCTAGTGGATCTAGCAGCTGCTTTAAGTGCTGTTGTCAGATCTTCCCCATTCCAATGTTTGCTTTGACCAGAAAGAACTTGCCAGTACCATTTCACCTTGGAACCATCTGGCTGTACCATGCATACCATTTAACCTTGTCAGAACAAAGAACCATTTAACCTGCTCAGAGCAAAGACTTCCTAATCTAAATGACAGAATGTGAAACTCAAAGGGGGGAAGGTCCAGTTGAAAGGTAAGGTCAGCAAGAGCATCTTACAGGAAATAAGGGGTCCAGTTAAGAGCTGCCACCCACCTGAGAACTACAGAGTGATGTAGTTAGAGGCACAGCAGATTTCTTAATCTGCTGAAAGGCTGCTCATTGTTTGAGAGCTTGACCAGAGCTCAGGAACTGCTGGCACTTAGAGCCAGTGTTGGCTCTTTCTTTTCCAGCTTCTCTCTCAAGCACAGTGGTTACATGCAAGTAACAGAAGGACAAAACCGGTGCTTTGAAGGCACAGACTCCTGCTTGTATAGCAGTCACATGTTTTCCAGCTTAACTAGGCAAAATGGGTCACTGCTGTATCAGCTGGTGTCTGGAGGGATGAAGAGTAATTGGGAGCTAGAAAAAATGTTGCTGTTGATGACTGGAAACCTGCCATTTCAGTCTGTGGTAAGGAGCCTAATGTCTGCAATGAAAATAATGTAAAGAGGCAAATCTTACCATCTGCTGCTTTTTAATAGTGGTAAAAATGTCCTAATGAGCAGGAAATGTCTATTGTACTGTGAATGATACAGAGCTTTTATTTGGGTTTACAGAGGGAGGAGGATCTTGTTTAGAGTAAGAAAACAATGATAAGCAATAATAAGATTTAACTCCTTTTCCCCACAACCCATGAACCTTTAAAGCTCAGTTCTATTTCTTAATTAGGTTTTTGTCTTTCCCCCACTTTTTCCTACTGTTTACTGGCATGCTGTTCATCAAAGGATACTCCTGAGAGCCAAAATTACAGCATTTGTTTGTGTGCCTTAAACAAATCCTGTCTGTGGCACAACATTTATAGCCTGTACTTCTGTCAAAAGTAAGGCAAGACCTCCAAGCTTCCTATCAGCAGAATAATGTAGGGCTAAATTGCTTCCATATCTGTTGATCCCAGACAAGAAGCCTGGATAAATATGTTTGATTTATGGTAATATTTTCTTTCACAGTTTTCTTCTTTGCATATCATTTGGTCTTTGCAAATGGTCGTAAAGCAACTACCTGAAGTTTGTTGCCAGTCTCTCTGTTATTACCTTATTACTCTATTGTACCAAATAAAACTTCAATGCTGAGCAATACTAATATCAGCTACAATATCAGTAAATCTAAGAGCAATTCAGAATACATACATATGATACTCAAAAATACAGCATAATTGCTTGTAACACTTGCTTTCACTTATCAAAAGATTTTTCTTGAAAATGTCTTTCATTAATTTCTCTGGCTAGTAGTAATTGGATCTTAAATGATGGGACCTTAGGAGTTGTAGGCTTTCCACAAGTGATGGCACACATCCCAGAGATCTTGCTGATCGAAGTTTATGAAGGGAAGTTCATTTAATGTGACAGCTTGGTGGGAGGGAGCAGGAGGAATAGATGTCACAAAGGGAGCTCAGGGAGAAGAGAGCCATCATTTACTTCACAAAGTGTATAATGCACAAAAGACAAATGTGTCCAAATTGAAGGAAATAAAAATAATGTTAATGTCTTCCCCAGACTCTTAATAAGATGTCACCTACGTCTTTAAAGCTGACTCTGAGACAGCTCAGAGAAGGAGCTTCCATGAGCTTACAAGATGTACTCAGGATGGAATACAGACTGAGCCAAGCATGCATGGTAAGCAACAGCTGAGCCCCTTGTCCCTCTCCAGCCACAGAGGGGGAGCAGTTTATCAGAGGCTAAAAATTTTATGTAGATTACATCAAGGGCTTATAATTTATAGGTTTTAATTTTCAGTATCATCTTTGTGTGTTTGTGAGGCTGTCACTTTTTTCTAGTTTCATGTTATTATATGGAATGCAAAGGACATGACATTAATGGTGGTCAGGTGGGAATGTAGAAAACTTCTGTTAAAGTATGAAAACATTAATATATAGATAGTTTCATATTTGGATTGTAATTTTAAAACTGGTGTTCTTGAACAGGTTTTCTGTTTAAATTACTTTGTCCTCAGTGCCTCAGTTCCCAGCAGCAGGGTGCAAATAGTTGTTTATCACTGCCTTTCAAGAGTGTTGTCTATGAAAAATTTATCACAGCAAGAGATTTTAGGGCTGTTTGTACTAAGTGCTGAGTACTTGGACAGCACATGAGAAAGTGATCCTTGCAGTGGAACAGAGCTGCTAACTGAATTACCTGAACAAATGCCTTGCAGGGTTCCCCATGGCATCCTTTTTGTTAGTTGTGTCACATTTTAAAATAAGGTTTTTGTATGTCCAATTAAATGATTTGCAATGGTTCAAGTAAATACTTAAAGAAGTGAAAATCTGTCTAATTCTGATATGTTCTAATGCCTGATTAAAACTAGGATTGTGGCTCCATTACTAATGAAGCATGCTTAGGGATTTAAGTGTTACATTTACTTTTATCAAAAAAGAAGTGGATGTTTACAGGATTCCGTTTAACTGCAGTGTGTTCCAAGTATGCAGAGTACATCACAATTCCTGAAGACTGGCCTTTCTCAGAAGAATTTCTGATACTGCACACCTTAGCCCCATCATGTGAAGCTCTTTAGAAAAAGATCTGAGACATTACACAGAGAGAGAACTTGGACTGTGGCAAAGTGCCTGATCAGCTACAGCTCAACAGACTGATTTTAAGAGATGTGGCTGCATTTAAGCAAGAAGATAACAGAGCTCTTTAATAAGTAAAGACAAAGTAGGCCTAGAAAAGAACAGTACAAGTGGGATTTAACTGAATCTTGAGAACTTGCATTTCAGGAAGAAGTGGGATAGGGAAAGATGGGATAAATAGAATGTCATGTTATAGCTTTTTTTTTAATGATCTTTCAGAAAGGCCACGACTTCTACGAAGGGGTTCGGGCAGGTAAGCATGCCACCAGAAACAGTTCTCAAACATAACAATGCACAAATTCACTATTGTGGTGCTTCTTTGGAGATTACTGCAAAAGCATGCAGCAACAGCCCAGAGAAAACTTCCCAGCTTTCCGTAGGTATTGCTTATTGGACTTCTGTGTGGCCAAAATTTATTATTTGTTCCAAAGCACAAGAGCCATGTTGTTTCCTTTGTATAATCTCAGTTCCCTAACGTTATTTATCCACGTGGTTTCACCATTTCTCATTTAACACTGACAGTACTGAGTAGCTACATGTATCACTTGTGTCCAGGTTTAGTGTTGCCACAGAGCTGGTTGAGCCAGCTACACAATGCTTTAAGACTCAAAATCAAGAACAACTGTTTGCATAGAAAACTGTTAGAACAAAGACTTACCTTCCCCCATGTCCAGAATATCTCTGAATGGAAGTGCCTTACTACTAAAAAACTATATGTAAACTTCATGTTAAATAATTCAGCATTTTAAGGCATTGGTCAAGAGAGGTAGTGGTAAAAGTAGAGCAGTGGCTCAGCAAGTTCATCCAGGGGACAGACTTCGAGTCTGTCCTTGATCCTACTGCTGATTCACTGTGCAATTTGTCAAACCCAAAGTCACATCTGTTGGGAGCTGTAGCAATTATTTATGTACTGTTCATCACAAGATGAAATAAAGCACAGGCATTTCTTTTTCCAAGGAGCTTACAGTACAAGGCATTTGGATGGATAACTTTTGGTTGGATTTTTAATTCACACAGTTACATACTCAAGTATGTATTATCACCTCCTCCTCATTGTTTTATATCTCTTTATAAAGCAGTTTAAAATCCACTTGAGGAATGGATATGAGTTTGAGTGTCTGCTATTAGTAACACTGTGTTAAAGATAGCCTGGGGTGAGAGATGCAAAATTTATTCATACAGCATGGGGAAAGTTTCTGATCTTAATTAATTAGTCTTTAGCACTTATTAGCAGACACTCCTTTGAAGAGTTTACCACATGTGTTGAGAAGTGGTTTTCATTATGTTGGTAATGGGGGCAAGGATATTTTAAAAATACTATTCCAGGGATATATTCTAAATCAGCAAATAAGCTGCTGAAATGTAGTTACTCAGGAAGTGACAAACCCCAAGTCTGAGAGTCAGAGGAACACCAACTGAATTTCTCCTTGTAAGGCACAAGGTCATGAAACCATCTGGGACTGCGGTACAGTACAAAAGCAAATCCCTTGTCAGTATGGCCAGGAAATACACAAACTGCTTGTGAAGAGAGGAGCTGCAGGAACAGCAGTTGGGAAACTTCCCTTTTATACAGGATGATGTAGCAAAAGTTTAACTGTATCAGGGGAAGGAAAATAACAAAACCACCAAAGAGCCAACTGCACTGAGGGGATTGCTTATAATAATAACTTGTTCTTGAAGCACTTTCGTTCTCTGCTCACTGCATAGACCTTGTTCTCAGATTTGCAGTCTTAGCATTGTTTCTCATTTCAGAGGAGTGTAGAATTTGACTCAAGATCACTTTTGGAGTTGGGTCTAATTTCATAAAAATCATTATCCATCAATGTGCTGAGCATCCTTTTTAATAGGGAGGGAGATTATTAAGTACCTCAACCAACCATTGTGAATAAAAATGATAAAAGTGTTAAGTATTAGCTTTTTCTTACTTAAACCATTACATTACAAGCATTTAAGAGCCAGCTCTTGACCCCCTCTACCACAAAAAGATTACCACCAAAAGAAGTTGAGTTGCAACAATCAGATTTTAGTTTAAGAATGTTTTTCAGCAGCAAATGGCCACAGGTCAGGTTTTAATAATAGCTTTCATCTGCTTCAAACCATAATTTTAAAAGGCATGCTAGGGAGTAATTTAAAAGCTTTTTAAACCTGCTTTGACCTGAGGTCAGAATTTCATTTTTCTTTTAGCTGGTTTTCTTTCAACCTGAAAATCTGCTGTGGCAAACAGTCTTCCCTGTTTATGATTCTTGTGACTGGAGCTATTAAAGAAAAGCCAAAACCCTTAAAGCATAAAATACATGGGTCATATTTCATCAACTTTTTCCCATCAAATGGTAAATGTGGACTTGGAACACATTAGATATCAATTTTTCACCTTGATTAATAGAATAATATGTAAACTGAGAAATGCATATGTCTGGGTAGTTGCCAAGAATTGTTTTTCAAATCCTACTGCCTAAGAAAAGGGGTCATTTTTGGAGTCAGTGCTCAAACACATCCAGGTAGGATACAATCCCAGCAGCAAATCTCAGGGACAAATACCTGTTAAATCACCCTCTTAGCTCTTTGTGCAGAATGTGCACTTGAAATGGAATTGTAAAGGTCTTCTGCATCTTGCTGAACCTGCAAAGATGATATTTCTGTGCAGCTTCTGCCACCTCCCCTGTGGTGCTGGCAGATGTGAGCTGTACCCTGGGCACCCCAGGGCCCTGCACGAGTTCTGAGATTTTATGGCAGCAAACAGAATGTCAGAGGCTTGGAAATATCAGAGTTCTCACTGTGCTGAAGGAAGCTCAGCAACAGAGCACTAACTGAAATGTGGTAAAATCACTGCTACTGAACAGAGGGGTTTAGGATTTTGATTAAAAAAGGCAAAACACAAGAACAAACCCTTAACACGATGTTTGTGCTCAGTTACTTTTAGCATAATGAATTTCCCTTAGCCTACCTTAGAAGTCTTCAGAATTTTTATTCTGTTCTTGTAATGATTGATCTCAACCTGGAGAGATACAAAATACAAAGAAGTCAATGCAGAAAGGAAATATTTTCATGATACCAACTAGAAAACAAATATTTTGACTCATACAAGATTAAAGACTTCACTGGGGAGACCATTATGAGCATTCAGTTTATCCACCAGAGTAAAACTGGCCACAGATCCAAACAGAGGAACTTGAACAGACAGCAGTACCCTGGAGTGGAGAACTGGCAGCACTTACTACAGCATGGCCGAGGTGAAGCTCTGGTAACACACATGTGGATACTTTCTCCTCTTTAATTTAAAGCATCTGTGGTCAGCATTGGCTTTTGTGGATAACAGTTTAACACTGTTTTGGCTAGACTGTGAGCTTAATTGAAATTGAAGAAAATCAGTAGATAAGTACTATTCCAGTAGAATAAATATAGTTGATTTGGGACAATTACATCTTTTGACCCAAGCCAATCAATGGTTTCACCATGTTCAGAAATAACTTGGGAGATCATAGCTTTTCAGTAAGTTACCCAGTTGAACAACAAATAAAAGCACTCTTTTACAGGACATTTCTTTTAAAGAATTGTCCTCATGGATTCTGTTTTCTGTGGAATTGCAGTTTCCCATATAATGGGTTACTTTTTACAATTACTTTGTTTCTAAGGAGTCCTTAGTTCCCTATTTGCAAGTAAATGGATGTAGGGCTCTGATTTGCCTTTCTCTTTAGGGATGTAAGCAAAAGAGTTCTTATGCCTGTATGTGTTCAGCTATAGAAGTATTAATTAGTGCAGTTTTCATTTGAATGGTGTTTATTTTCTAGCCACTCTCAAACATTGGTTAAAGACAGAAAAGTTAAAGAGAAGTTTTCAAGTCACATTTTTTACTTTCAAGTTGGTAGGCAGGCCACCATGCCTGGTTTTTGATTAGCACAGCCTTTAGGTAGGTATGCTTTTCACTGAACATAAAATTCTACCCCCTTACACATTCCTCATCTTGGATGTTTCTAGTTCATTCAGTAAGAACAAAGTCACTTTAGAAAAACATGACAACTTACCCAAAAATAGATGTTATTCTCTGAAATATTTGGTCTCTGTAAGTGTCATAGTTCACCTGCCTTCAGAACCATCCTACTCCAAACTCTTTGTCAGAAAACAAACAAAGACCGTTCTCCAGAGAGAAATTTGAATTGTGCTCCCTCTTCCAGCCCATCCTCTCTTGTATGCTGTGGGCTGTGTTGGTCAGGAGGTTCCCCCAGGCCACAGGTGCATCTCCACATCAGTTGCTGATCTCACTCACCTGGAGGGATGTGTGTTGGGAGGGGTGTTGGACAGGCAGTGCATCCTAGAGAGCCACAGTTCTTACAGCTGTTCTTTTTTAAATGATAAAAATTTCACATTTTCAATAGCACCTTCATGGGTTTCTTAAAGCCTGAAAGGTGCTTGGAAGGATGCTTTGGAATTCCATTCATACTGGTCATTGTTACACACAAATAAACTCCCTCTTGTTTTATTGTTTGCCAATGCAGCTATTGCTGACATGCCTGAAACATTCCTGTGGTACAGGGAATGTTTTTGGGGAATTGGCATTTTCTTGTTAGTCTTTTACATGTGATTCATTCAGTGCTGGTTTTTATCTTCAGTGATGTATTTCCCAGGATGCAGCATAAAGTCTGTACTAAGATCATACAGGTTTGTCACAGTTAAATCTGCCCAGGCCTCAGTATCTGTCAGTGTTTACAGATAAACACTCTCAGTTCCCAGAGATATACTCTGCTTTACTCTTTCCTCGTGAGTTATTTCATTATTAGTTTATATGATGTGTTTAAATTAGCTTTAGGCACTTAGCACCTCTGAGTCATCTCCTGTACTCTCCCAAGAGTCAGATTTTGCACGGAGGTGTGAAAGCCTTGTCCAAAAGTAGCATCGTAATGCACTGTTCCAGGTTCCCATGAAGGAACGCAAGTCAGCCAAGAGGGGCAGGTCTAACTAAACCACCAACTTCAGGTGTATTCCTTCAAAGCTTGGGCTACTTCTGCAGTGATTCACTGTCCCTCATATCATCAGGCAACTCCCAGATATATCTCTGGATGGGTCACAACTCAGGAACTTCTATCAGAGTAGAAATCTCTGTGTTAGAAAATCTCTGCCTTCTCCAGAGCACATGGATTTGTCTCCCCCATGTAACCGCTGTAGTGATCTGTCTTGATGCAATCTTAAGTCATTTTAATTAGAGGAAGTTTACAAGTAACTTTGGTGTTTCTCTGTTCCACCTGACAGTGCTGATTGACAAAGACCAGTCCCCCAAATGGAAGCCAGCTACTCTAGAAGAAGTCAGTGATGAATTTGTGGACAATTGTTTTAAACCACTGGGAAACGACGATCTCAAGCTGTAAAGATCCAATCTATTGACATCTTCTCTATCTGCTTAGTTCTGTGATATAAATATTAATACTAGTGTGATCAATTTTGACAAGACTTTTTTAGCTAGCCTGACATTCACAAGGCTATTTTTTTTTTCATTCAGGAACGTTCTCTATAAAAACAAAATAATTGTATCTCTGGTTAATAATGGGAAAAATCACTTCAAGGCAAATTGTTATTTTTACTGCTTTACACAGTGGTTAACATTTAATTTTTTTGCATCAGCTCTTAGTTTAGGAGGAGCCCTTGGGGAAAAGAGCACAGTTAAGGGGTGACCTAATAAGCAAAAAATCAAGAGACCTTTTGTGTTCTTGGCTCTGTCAGTGACCTGGTAAATTGGGATTGTGCCTCAGAGTCTTCTGTATACAATGAAAATAAAATATGGTTAAACCTTTAATGTAGTCAGAGCTACAAAGGAAAATGCAAGACAGAATTCATGGTGTTAAATATCCTTTAAAATAAAAGCTCAGACTGATACATTATTAGTCTGAGAACAAGAAATTGTTCTATTGATTTAACGTTTGGTCATTTTTCAGCCTTGCTGTGTGATGTAAACATTGTTTCAAATGTGATAATGTTGCCAGAGCCTAGAGCACATATCTCTTTGCTTGTATAGCCCATTTTTAAAAATGTCATTAAGTCTGATTCAACTGCATAATCAGTTTTCCATGATTTCAGAAAATTGCTGGTTTTTCTTGGTCTTACAAGAAAAAAGTGAAGAAACAAGTGCCTCAAAGCTTGCTGTGAACACGAGGCAGCACATTTCCTGTGCATTCAAGGTGGCTGGGCTCTGATAATACATGAAGTTACACGACATAACCACAACTCCTTGATACAAGTATTTGTGGGAGGGAAATTATTTTTTCTATTGTGTATGCAACACACAGCTACTAATCTTTCTTCAACATTACGCCTTCTTTTTTCTGCTTCATCAGTTCACGTATCAGTGCTTCTTCCTACATATTTCTACACGTACAGGCAGGTCACAAGTACAAATTTTGGCTTCTCTGAAGACTAAAGGAAAAAAACTTCTGTTCAAATGCCATAGTCAGTAACCAGCACTGGGGAATCAAAAAGTCAGAGCTGCAGCAGAACCATTACGGAGTTTCAGCACTGGGCAGTTTTGATTATCAACAGCAATGGTCTACAATGGCGTAAGGCTCCTTCCTTTCTGGGAGCTGTTGCCTGGAAAAACAGCCCAGGAAATTCAGGCATCACGGTGAACTACCAAGAGTGACTTTCAAAAAATCAGAGGTGAGCAAATGGAGAGCTAAATCAAGAAAAAATGGCACTTGCTTTGTCACTAGAGTCTCGTAAGATAAAATTGGTCAAATTTCAGCTGCGAGTTTATGTTACCATAGACATACTTATTATGGGATTGTCCTTGAGTTTAGCTCCAAAAGTAATTGAGATTTCTTTAATATCTTTAGGGTAATTGTGAAAATATCACTCGACTTTCTACCTCAAGCTGGTTCCGTAAGAAGTGCAAACCTCCCCCTGTATTTTTAAAAATTTTTGTATGTTTTACATTCATAAACAATTGCTATTTTAAATTTATTTTTTAAAGATTGGTTAATTCCATTATTTTTGTATAAAAGGAGCAGTCTTCAGCCAACTATATTTAATGAAAAACACAGTAATTCCCAGGGAGTAGGGATCATGCCTCCTCTGATTGTAAATGACTTACATGATTTTAGGAAGAACGTACTTCTGAATTAATAAACTTTGACTTGCATGTTCAGTTACTTCCAAAATTTATGTGAACAGGCATTATCCCAAGCTCAAGGTAATGAGATCCTATCCAGTCTGTGCAATCTTGTGTTTTTTTCAAATAAAAGGCATACAAGCAGATGGTAAGTTGAATTTTATTTGGTCCACAAGAAAATATTTTCCACAAAAAATATTGTAAAAATATACTGTAGTGTGTTTTATTTGGGAATACTGATGTGCCTTACTCCAGAAACGTCAACTTTACAAAGTTGTGCTGCAGTTAATGTATTTTGAACCATTATTAGAATATCAAGTCAGTCACATCATATCCACTCAGATTAATCTTGTTTCCTGGAGAAAATATAAAGCAAATGTATTTTAAACTCCTAAATAGAAGTAAACAGTTTTGCAGAGTATGCCAGTCCCAAACTGGAGTGCCTTTATTACACAAAATCAAGTCAAAGAATCAATGGTAACTTAGCTGGAAAGCCACTGTCAGTGGCTCTATGAAACTGTAGCACAACGTAGCATAATCTGAATTTATTTAAGTAAAGAAGTCTTTATTTTTACAATGTATTAGTATTGTGCCTATTAAATATACAGCAGAGCTCTGGAAAGAGATCTCTCTCAATCTCTCACCAGACTGTAGTACTGAACAGATTTATTTTCTGTTAAGGGTAAGTGCATTATTTATAAGGACAGCATCCTGTAAAAGAGCTGATTTTCCTGTTGAGAAGCCCTCTCCCTGGTGTTTGCAAGTGTGTTTGCTTTCCATTTGCTGCGTGCCTTCCCTGACGTGCCAGTGTCATGGAAAGCATCATAAAGCAGCTGGAATTGCACTTGGGGCCTTTCTGAAGCTGCTGTAAACTTCAGGCACCAGTGAGGGCTGAGGTTGGTGGCTGCAGGTGAGGGACTGGTTGGGCCAGCAAGCAGCAGGTGCTGAGTCACCCTGTGGGCAGCTCTCAGGGCAGGCAAGGCAGCCACCCCACACTGCAGCTCCTCCCCCTATGGGAACAGCCCTTGGGGCAGGTTTGGTGTGCCTGGGTAACCTCCTCCTGTGGGGAAATTCCGAGTGCTGATCAGAAGGGATGCTGTGCTGGAACTCTGTATAACTGGGCTGCTGTATAACTGCCTGCTGTTGGACCGTGCAGTGGCAGCCTGCCAGCAGGGAAGCTGCTTTCAAAAGTGCATCTGATATTCCTGAAGAGCGTCAGATGCTAAGGCTACATCCAGAGAAAGGTTTGAGACGTGGCAAGAGGAAGCACTGCAACACCCCACTCCCCGTGGCTACTGCCAGGGTGTCTGTACTGGGGCAGGGCAGATCCACCCAAAGGTGCTGTGGAAGTGAGTGCAGTTTTCTACCTGCTCTTCACCCACCTGGCCAACAATGGCTGTGGAGCTTTGGCTTCTTATTTAATTACCGTGGTTAGCAGTGTTAACATTCTTGAGTCTAGACTCATCTTAGAAAGGTTGGCCCTTTTTTTCCTTTTTATAATAAAGCTTTATTTTAGCTACAATAAGAATAGGAATCTTTTTTAATACTGTGGTTAAGCAATATCCAATTGATATGTACTGACTTGATCAGTGTTTTGGCTTTGCTTTCTAACTCACACTAATATATGGAGGTATTTTAGAGCAAACAGAGTATGATCTAATGTTTTATATGCTGTAGAACTTGAAGGAATGTCGCTGTTAGCAGGAGAGTTTAAGTGAACCATAAAACCTTAGTCCCACTTTGCAAATGGCTTTGAAGACGACTACGCAACTTCAAAGAGGATGACGTTACAGCATAAGCTGATTTTGTTCCCTTTTCCAGCAAAACCTGAGAACAGCCTTAATAGCAGGTCACTGGGAATCCAGTCTGGTCACTGGGATTTAATGGCAGCTTTGTGCCATGTCACAGAGAAGCATTTTTCACCCTTTATTCCTGATAAAACCACTTCCCCATATAGGTGATTTCAAATACCTTTGTTTGTGTCACAACATTTGCAAAACAGCTCAATTCATAGACTGTCTTATGGCTGAGAATAATCTAAAAACAGTAGTTGACATGGTCCTCTTTCTGCTGCCTTAAAAATCATGCTTTGTATCATTTACTAGAACTATGTGTACCTTTTAAAAATAGTAACAGCTTTAGCCAGTATGGAAAGCATTTCTCTATAAAATGAAAACAAAATGGAAAGCACTTTGATCCAGGAAAAGGAACTATGTCTTTTAAACTGGGCATCACAGAAAAAGGAAGAAACAAGTGGTGAAAGCCTGGCTGTTAGAAGGCCTTCACTTTGTATAAAACGTCAGCAACGTTGTACCTTCGGGACGAATAGGAGAAATTCATCCGAGTCCTGATGTGTCACATGCCAGCTGTGAGTGCAGTGGGTCAGGCTGTGAGTCCTGGGCAAGCAGGGAGCAGGGTGTGGATGCAGTGGGGGAGAAATGCAGCCCTTGAGCTTTGGGCCTAAGGCTTAGCCCCTAACTCTGCCTTCAGAGCACTGCTCAGGGCTGGGGCTCCCGTAGCTCCTACTGGCATTGCCACGAACAGGTTTTCCAGCTGGGAAGCAGCAGCCTACAGAAGCTGAAGGAACATGTCCTGTCCCAAGGGTGGTACTTCAGAGAGGAACTTGAGTGTAATGAAGCCACTGTTCCCATGAAACAAATTGTCCTAAAGCACTGCCACACCTTTGAAGGTTCATTTCACTAGTTACCATCAGTAGTTTTTGCACATCTCTCTGGGTTACAGTAAAACAACAAAACCAAATCCTCCCAAACCAGCACGCTAACACAAAAAAAACCCCCAAACAAAACCAAAAAACCAAGCAGCTTTGGTCTGAACACAGCAACCAGATGTCATTAACCTATCTTACTGCAGGGTTTTAGAGACAAGCTTTCATGCATTTACAGAAGCATCTGTTAATGATAATGCACTGCTTATCAACACTGGCATGTTTCTCACTGGTTCACTTCAATGGAAGGTGAATAGGATCACCATCCATATGGTTCCCTGAATACCACTTGGGTTTACAAAGTGCTTCTCATCACCTTCATTATTTTGTGGTGTTACAGATTTAGTTAGGTCACAGAATCCAAAGTAAAATTTATGACAGCAGTAACCTTTGCTACATGCAGACTTTGATTTCACTTTAGCAAAATGCAGACAAATTCACCAAGAACAGAGTTCATCTCACCTACAGACAGACCACTGATCTTTTATGCAGAACATAGAAATAATCCACGTTTTGTCCTCTGTGGCAGTGCTTGTAGAGGTGCAGGGCAGCCACAGTCTTCTCATCCTCTTTTTAACACTAATTTCTGGTCACATCCAACACATACAAAGACAGAGTACACTCAACATACGGCTGACAACAAATGACACTTGATGAACAGCTTCTTCTGCGATCCAATTAGTTTGTTAGCAATCTACATTAAAAGGCAAATATTCTCAGGCTCTGCCTGCAAACACCTCCCCACAGTGATGCTCAGAGGACAGCTGGGGGTACTTTATCTGCACTGGTACCACACAGAGCGCTCGCAGGCGGGCCGGGCTGCGGGAGGGCTCAGGGCACGTCGCTCTCGATGAAGGGGATGTCGCTGTACTTGCTCTCGGTCACCGCCCACTGCTTGACCGCCTGCTCCAGGATCTCGTGCGACAGCCGCTGCGCGTAGTCCAGCACGATGGCGCTCGAGGGGCCCTTCTCCTCCGCCTTCACCGCCAGCAGCGATGACTTCTCCCCAGCGCACCCTTCGCCGCCTCCCCCGATCCTCTCATCCTGGACAGCATTGGACCCTTGGAAGGCAGCCTTGGATTTGATGCATCCCATGGTACATTGGAAAACGCAGCTGCAAAATTCAGTTCAACAGCATGTTTTGATAACCTGGAAGCGGTTCCCTTGTTCGATGCAAGGCTGCTGCTTCTTGCCAGTGGCTCCAGTTATTTTCAAAGTACAGAACATCTCCTTTTGTGCTTCTTCTGAGGAAATCTGTCAAAATAGTGTTTCATATAAAGGCAATAAATAGTTTACCGTTCTCAGTGAGCTCAAAGGAAACCTAAATTCACTACAGGCGCTTGTAGAAGCGGCTTAAATAAATCTCTGCCCGGTGTGCGTAAAATGTTTTTATCAGTAACATCCATCTACTACAAGCAGGCAAAGTTTGACCTGAATTCACGCTGCCTTTGAATGCAATTCCCAGTACAGGATGTAAGCCATCCAGGAATGGAAAAGTCTTAGGAAAAAAATAAAGTCTGTTTCTTCCAAGCTGACAATGCATTGCGCTTCTCCTGAAACTGCAAACAAATACTGTTTAGCTGCAGGGACTGCTGCTGCTGCTGGAAATAAACACCAAAACCACCCCACAGAAGCACTACACAACCACCCCAACCAGAATCCTGTGTCATGGCTGTCACACGCCCTCTGGGCATGATGACACTAATTCCCAGTGTCATTCTGCTGTTGCTCAAGGAGGCTTGAGCAGGGCAGCCACCAGAAGGTATTCACAAGGAACAAGAGCTGTTTTTGTTTTTTCCCTGGAGAGGGTAGGGAAAGCAGCAGCAGCCTGCTGTGATCAAGGCAGTTCCAACAGAGCCAGAGCACCATTCTCACTAGAGCAGAACAACTCTACATCTAAGATGAGAGAGTGACAAACAAAACACCTGATAGGGTCCCTTTTAACTCCTCAAAATCCAGAATTGGTCAACTCCAGATTCTGGTATGTGGATTTTTGTTTACTGGCCTACAAAGCTGTTTCTGGGGCTACTTTCTCTCTGCAGGCAAAGCAGAATCTCACAATACGCCTGACTTTGCTTGGCATGCACTTACCCACTTATCAGAGTTAACAGACTGCCAGCCAAAATAAAGACTGCGCAGCACAGAAACCAACTGTTCCCTACAGCTTCACCCAATGACGCTGTGCTGAGGTCAGCCAAAGTTAAAGATTTTTTGTAAATAGCCTTTGAAAGCATAATCATGGCAAAGATGTTAGGCCTTATTTATTTCCTTTATACACGGGAGGAAATAAGGGCTCCAATCCAGTAACCTGACCACAAGCAAATATTTGCAGAGGAAAACGATCCCATTTGCAGGCAAGCAGTGCTTCCCAGGTAGGATGGGACTTCCCCGGTCTAGCAGCTGACTCAGGAGAACCAGATTCCTGGGACAAGCTCCTCTCCTCTCTTTGCTGGTTCATAAAAACCATTGCTACCTGTTTGTAGGGCTGAAGTGCAGCACCAAAGGGGTGGCTGGTGCTCCTGGCAGGAAGTCAGTCCTAAAGAGCTTCAGAAACCACCAAGTCCACACAAATGTTTGCACACCTTTAGCTTCGTACCAGGACATTCCAGCATTGTAGAGAAACATTTGTAAACCACTTCAGTGAAGTTCAGCAAGTCTCTTTTGTGCACGCTGACCTGCTGCAGCACGTGCCCTGTGCTTTGGGGCAGGCACTGTAGTTCACAGACCTGTAACACAAACCCTGCTGCCAAGGGCTGACCTCCACTTGCAGTTTTACCCACCACAGAGGAGAGCCAAGCTATCAGATTTTTATTCCAATAACTTGTCGTGAAATGAGTAAAGACTGGATGAGTAACTTGTCATTAGATGAGTAAACAGCAGGATTCCCTTCACTGCACAAGAAACTACATTTATCCCTATGGGGCTTTGTACCCATGTCTATCCATCACGAACACTGACCAAACTGAACATGCCTACAGACCAGAGGCCAAGGAGAGGCCTGAAAGCAATTCAGACAGCTGAATAATTCACAACTTTAATAGTAATACCTTGTGCATGTCTAATTTCAATATTTACCACTAATAAAACATTAATACTAATGACTTCCACTTGCTCTTCTGCACAAATATGTAGTTCCAGGTAAATGGTAAAGAATCACTAACAGCAGGTACCACCCAGCACTGCTGATACCTGAAAGCTGCAGTCTGCATCCAGCCAAGGTAATGCCCAGCCTCAGTGTATTTATATCAGAGTTTATCCCTGACACTTTCCTTAAAACAGACTATTCAGATTTGGATTTTTTATGCAAGTTTGGAGCTATAGTTTTTAATTTGTTATTATTTTTTTGGAGCTTTTTAATGGAGGTCTGATAAATAGAAGCCAGCTTTAGTTAGTATTTTATCATTGCTTTAATGTTTACCTTGTGCAACTGGAGATTTCTGTTAGGGGACACCAGCAGATGAGTTAGTGTCTAATGGAAAGGACAGAATGTGAGTAGAGGGAGAATAAACATCTCCTAAAGCAGTTAGGGGGAAATTCCCTAAGGTCAGCATCTTCCTCTGCAGAACCTACCACCTCTGCCTCTTCGTTTGGCCCAAGTCAAACGTTTGTGGGACTGTCCTACACAGAGCACAGGGTGGGCTCTAAAGCTTGCAGACAGCAAGGCACACAAAACAACTCAACTGTTCCAAAGCAGCTGAGCTTCAGAGCAAAGTTATCGACCCTAGTGTAAATTCTTGCCTGTTGCTCATTTCAGTCTTTACAGAGCTCAGTACTCTCCAAGTCACTGCAGTGAGTGTTACAGTTTGCCCGGTCTACTGGAGTTAATTGTTGGCACAGAAATGATTGCAAATGAAGCTGCCCTCAACCTTCTGGCTGCTTCCTTGTTTTCCTGACAGCCCTTACCTGCACACACAGGGTGAAATGCTGCTTAAATCCTCTGTGCCTAACTCATCTCCAGAATCTTAAGTTCTGACAGAGATTTTAACATCTCTGCCTTTCCTCAATGCTCATACCCCGAGAGAAAAAACCCAACAAATTAAACCAGCTCATTTTATTCCCAGCACGATGTTTCACCCAGTAACTGCACAAGGCAAAGCTGTGTGATAGGAGCCTGTTTCTCCCAGTGCCCAAGCTCTGCTCTGTGGCCACTTGTGCCTCAGACACCACTGCATGGATGGTTTGGGGCTCAGGCCAAGAGCTCTGCAGCACAGCTCCTCACGTGACAAAGCTGCTGGGCTTAGCTGGAGACAGAGGTCAGCGAGCTCAGCCTGCTCTGCTAACTCTCAACCAGGAGCTAAAGCAGCACCATCACAAAACAGAACTCATCTTCTCTTTTTAGAGACAGATTTTACAGTAGGTGAAATGCTGGTTTATTCATCTGAAAAATACAGGTTCCTAATTGTGCTCAATTTTACTGGATGTACAGTCAAAATGTTTTCAAAGGCTTCATTTCACTTCAACATGACAAACACTCTATTACTTTCAGGAAAGTCCTAAAAACAATCAACTCCATATTAGAATTGGAAGTTCACAAGGATAAGTTCAGGTGTTGTTTCATCTATTGCATTATTAACTGTGGTAATACAAGGAGAGAGAAAATATTGAGGGGGTGGTAGCTGAACTCACCTGGCACACGAGGGCTAAGCAGTCTCTTTGCCAGCCTGGCAAAGTGTTTCCTGCCAAGGTAAGTTCATTTCTAACTACTGAAGGAAACAAAACAATGGTGAAAGGATGCCTGCAATTCACTATTAGACAATATAAAACAGAGGAAAAAAAGCGTTAATCACACAGCTGCCATTTTAAAAAGCAAATAGGAATTTTTAAAGCATTAAAATAATCAATAAAAATAATTGCAAAAAGGTAAACGTGAAATATCAAAAAATAAGGGCTTCACTGGCCTCTGCAATACACTCTGTTTTTCATATGATGAAAACAGGCAGAAGAACAAGTGTTTTGCTGTTATGCAACATCTGTAGCCATCATAAGCAAGTAAGTTCCTGCTGCCATTTAAATGTTTTCTATCCATACGAACCTCAGAAAAAAATCTTGAAGTTCAATATTATGCTATAAGAAACTGCTTTTTGCAACACTTTCTGTTACAGCAGTCACCGGATTAAAAATAAGACATATTTTTCAAAATAGCTTCAAAATGTGCAGCTTTGCCCAGCTGAAGGCAGCAAGTAATTCCTGCTGTGACAGAGCCAAACTTTTCGGTTCAAATATGACTCCTCCTCCAGCAGGGAGGCTTTCAGTTTTCCCCTGGGGCTCCACAGAAGAAGCTCAGAGTGCCACTTACCAGAACCACGTCTGCTCCTAACAGGTTGTCCCCCTGTCCCCAGGAGAGCACAGACAGCTTCACGTCTGGGACTCTGCAAAGGGAAGCCAGGAACAGAGCTTAGCACTCGCCAGGATGTCAGAGGTACACGTTATTACCAAGGTGATGCCTCTGTAGTGCTGGCCTTGCACAAGTCTGCCTGCCTTTTCTCCCACACAGAACTTGACTTTGACAAAGGTAAAAGGATGATACAGCACTTAATAAATTAGATTGAATGACAGGCTGCAACAATTTATATACAGCACCTAATCCCGGGTGCAGGGTGGGGCCACTGCTTGGGCAAGGATGCCCATCTGCAGGATGCCAACCTCCTCCCACAGCAAGTCCAGGTAAGGAGGATTTCAGCAAGGATGCGGGAAGGGTAATGTGTCCCATCTTTTGCCTAACCTCAAAAGTTCTCTCTTGTTTTCCCTTCTCCCTCTCAGAGCTTCTGCTGAGACGTGGACCTCGATCATCCAAGGACACAGGGTGAACAGTCAGACAATCCCTGTGCTGCCACTATCATGGAAACAATAAACTCTGGCACAAAGGTATTCAAAGCTGGAGTCTGGGCAGGTGACCCAGCTGACCTACCAGCAGAGGTAACCAAACAGCACTTAGGCATCCACACCTCTGAACTGCACCCAATCACATATAATATTCACACCCTCCCTGTCATAACGGAGAGGAAACCCAGAACGCCCTCTGCCCACTTCTCCCTGCCAAGGTGGGCTGTAATTCAGGAGCACATGTGGCATTAGCCTTTGGATACTCTGCAGCTCTGAGCAGAGCAGCGGCACATAAATGGCAGAGGGATGAATCATTCACTCAGTGCACAGCATCCCCTCCATTGCTGCAGGACTCAGAGCTCCCCGTGCAAAGCAGCCCCAGGCAGAGGCTCCCAGAGCAGCTCAATCCACCAGGCTTTCAGTTCTGCCTCTCCTTAACATCCAGCTTCCTGCAAATCCTACAGAGGAGATGCACTGCACAATATTTATTGCAACAATTCTTCCTAATCATAGGAAAATGAAGTTTCAAATGAAGTTACTTTAAGACAAGCACAATATCAAAGATTCTTCTGCCTCAGGCAATCACTGATACCCAAATATCCCAAAACAACTCAGGACATGAAAAGCAAAAATGGAGATCTCATTCCTCTCAGGGCCATCCCCTCCCTCTCCTGTCACTTACTGCCAGCAAGAGATAAGAGCTACAGATTGGAAAGGGCTGGATGCAGCAACTGCAAACAACTGCTGTGCAGGATTAGTGTGGAAGTGAAAGTCTCCTGGTTATCTGTCTCGAGGTACGTGCTGGAATTTCAAAGGCTTGGGTTTTTCCCCTCCATGGCCAGAATTGATAAAGCTTTTCCAGGCTTCTAAGCTAGTTTGTAACTGAATGGGGAAATGACACATTTGCTGTTCCAAACCAGGCACACCTCTAGTTTACTTTAAAAGGCTTTTCAATAAGAGCACAGCTGATCATAGAATCCTAAAATTGGTTTGGTTGGAAAAGGCTTTCAGATCAAGTCCTACCATTATCCCAGCACTGTCATGCCCACAACTAAAACCTGTCCCTAAGGGCCACATCTGCACATCTTTTAAATACCTCCAGGGATGGTGACTCCACCACTTCCCTGGGCAGCCTGTTCCAATGCCCGACCACCCTTTCAGTGAAAAATCTTTGCTAATATCCAACCTAAACCTCTCCTGGCACAACCTGAGGTCAGCTCCTCTGGATCTATTGCTTGTTACCTGAGAGAAGAGACTGAACCCCACCTGCCTACAACCTCCTTTCTCAGAACACCGAGTTACTTAATGGAGGCAATTTCCATGTCAAATTTCATCTCTCGAGCACTTTAGCAATGCAGTTAAGGAACACAAAAATCTTCAAATTAGAGGGAAAAACAAGAGAGAAGAAAATGTTTCTTCTTACTTCACTTTATGATTTACATGCACAGTGTGAGTGGGGTGTTTTTACGGTTAAATAGTACAGCTGTGTTGATGTGAGTTTTTAAGCTGACAAACTCTGGAAATCTAAAATGAGTACTGACTTAAAAAAAAAAATAAAAAAGGCAAAACCCCCACAAAATCAAGAAACAGTCTCCCCCCTCCCCAAGACACACAACCACAGAAGCCAGGAACAAAAGCAAGTGTTTTCTGCACTGTTCTAGCAATCCTACCGAAGCTCTGGGAAGCAGCAAGCAAAGATGAAGCACCAAAAGAAACCTTTGGGTGAAAATACCAGTAGTTCAGAGAACAGCAATGCCAGTAGGTACAGCCCTCAGCAGCCACAGTGTTATTCTTCATCCAGGAAAAAGAAGTCTTGTTAGAAGAAAAGAACACTGTGTGCTTGGTAGCTGTCTAATTTCATGAAAGTAAAACTGTATCCAGTCGGCCTGTCCTGAAATTCTCCCTCCTCCCTCCAGTGCAGCAGTTTATTCACCAGAACTGTGCACACACAGCTCAGGGAGCAGCCTGGAGGCCACTGGAGAACAGGATGCTAAAAACTTCCTAGAGGTTCTGCTCATATCTTACCTTAGCTGCTTGTCCAAACAGCCATACAGACTGCTGTTAGTCCAAATTGGGACAGAAATACTTACAATGTATTGATGGGTTTATTCCCAATATCTCAGAACACAAGCAAGCAAATATGCACCAGTACAGACTCTGCCAGACCATGGACAAGAGGAAACATTAACTTAACTACCCCCTAGGAACAGGAGAAAGATGCTACCACTGATGGAAGCCTGTTTTGCAGGTGGGTAACAGTGAGCTATTGGATTTCCTTAGCAATCAAGGCCTTGGATTGAGGCTGTAGAAGAAAGGGCATGAAGAAGATGCAGAGTTTCTCAGAAACTCCATCTGAAGGAAGTTTAGCCAAGACTTAAGGAACCCAGCTACAGAAACTATAAAGGAATGCCTTTGGAAGGGGAAGCTAATAGTGATAGAGGAGATCCAAAATTCTCCAAGACCCCTAATACAAAATAATGCTCAAAACCGGTGAGTGAACAGAAACCAAGTATCAGAAATGGATATAAAGCTTTTGACATAGATGTACAGCTGTTTCCTTGCCCTGCATAACACAAAAGGATGCAGGTTCAACACATTTTTCAGCGAAGCCCACACAGTTCTTGTAACTACCAGTCCCTCCCATCTGTACTAGCTGCAAATCCGTGGTCTGAAGACCATTCCCACAGCAGGGGAAAACACAAGGCACACCACCAAAGGTGTCAGAGACACTGGCCAAGTCCCAGACGTTAGACTGCTCTAAGGCACAGCACCGGGTCCAGACGAAGCAGCCTCTTGGTTTATTACAATGCTCTAACACCAGAACAAACCAGAGTGGAAACAGGAATTTTCCTACATATACCACAAAACTTCCATCCCAACAACTCAACTGGGAGCCACAGCCTTCCTACTAACAGTCCTCTTCAGGAACACACTGAAACATTAAGCTGTTTACTCTCACACTAAGGCTCAGGATCCAGCCTTGTTTGTAAAGGTGCATTACTGTCCGCCACAGGTGCCAGGCAGAGACAGAGCTGTAGACAATGAAAAGGGATGCACAAATCTTTACGAGCAAGAAAAGCCCCTCGTGCAGCTATTGCTGGCTGCTGCCCAGCCTGGGGATCCTGCCAGCAGGAACTGAGGAGCAGCAGCAGCTAAAACAGCAATCGGTGTCTCAGGCTGACAGGGTCGGGTTTTATTGTAGTGGCTGTCACGAGATTCAACTATGAACATATGGAGCTGCAGAGCATAAGGTATGAATGAGGGACACTGCCTGGCTTTGTGATGCCCTCAGGAAGCCAAAGGCTCCACTGGATTAACACAAATGAAAGTCAGAAGGAAGGAGACGGTCAAGATCTGCCCAAGATCAACCACAGAAGAGCACAATAAAAGCAGCACACAACCCCATTCTGTTCTTTAATCTCCAGAAGCCAATTATAACAAGGGGAATGGGAATTAGGAACGCACCAGAAAAGCCGTTTTTCCACATCTCACATAGGAAAGCACAGGAAAACACAGCCCCACATTTTAAAATCGCAACTATGTTACTACTGATTAGCACAAATTGAGGAGTAAGAGGACAAAGTGAGCAGTTAAGAACCAGATGCTCCAGAATCGCAACAAAGAACTATGTCAGCCTTAAAAGTCACTGTCTCACGGCTCTCCCCCGGTATTTGTTTCCTTGAATTCCATCACTCCTAACGTGCCAGCTCCTACTTGCAGCAGTTGCCGCCTTCGCGCCTGGGAAGCGGGAAGGCCGGCAGCCAGGCGAGGCAGCCGTGCCCGCACAGCCCGGCACCGCTGCCAGCTCCCTCTGCCCCAGGACCCTGCCCACAGAAACACCGCGTCCCCAGAGGCACGAGCGTCGTGAGGCTCTGCCCAAGCCCTCGGGCAACTTGTACCAAACAAGGTGATTTTAAAGCAAGAATGTTCTCAGCAGAATGTGATGTTCAGAAACAAACTAATCTGTATGTACGTGAAGGTTAAAAATGCCACTTTGTTAAGGCGACAGGATAAATCGCAGCGTTTTTCCTTTTTTAAAAAATTACTATATTTAGAAACCTAATTTGGACTGCTACTTACTGAACTATGAGAAAGCATAAAATATTTCTAAACGCTTAACAATTTTTGCCGTGACAGGTCTTTCATTATTAAATCTGTATTTTATAACATGCCAGATGAAGGTAACCTGCTCTGTGTAAGGGTTTGTGTGAACGCCTGGAAACGGTACTCATGGCAAAGCAGGGGCTGACAGACCCTCACACCACCTCGGCCGGCAAACGCAGTAGTCTCATGTCTTCCCCACAGCAGGAACACCGCTTGGAGAGAACCAGCCACGCCGTTTACCTTCCCGCTCCGCACCACTCTCATTGCTGTCCACAGCACCACCTTTCCTCAGGGTGCTCAGCGGGAGCGGCACCTCCGCTTTGCTCAGTTCGGAGGAGTCCGTGGCCGGCAACCTCGCTGCGAGACGATGGGAGGAGTAAAGCAGCACCGCCGCCTGTCCTGAAAAACCCCACCTCAAAGCACGGCTCTCCCTCCTCTCCTGCACGACACGAACCTAAGGCGGCTGAAGGCCAGCGCTGCCCACGGCCGGGCTCGCCCCGCGGGTGCGGCCGCGCATCCCCCCTCCCGGCCCCGGCCCCGGCGCGGCTCGGGGCGGTGCAGCGGGCACATACCGGCGCGGCGGGGCGGTGTCCGTGCGAGCAGCATGNCCCTAGTGAGGCACATCTGGAGTGCTGTGTCCAGGTCTGGGTTCCTCAGTACACAAAACACGAGGAGCTACTGGAGACTGTCCAGCGGAGGCCACAAAGATGATGAGGGATCTCTCTTACAAGGAGAGACTGCAGGAGCTGGGCCTGTTTAGTCTGGAGAAGAGGAGACTGAGAGGGGATCTCATCATTACATATAAATATCTCAAAGGCGGGTGCCAAGAGGACGGTGCCAGATTCTTTTCAGTGGCGCCCAGCAACAGGATGAGGAGCAATGGCCACAAACTAAAACACAAGTTCCACCTCAACATGAGGAAGAGCTTCTTCACATTGTGGGTGGCAGAGCACTGGAACAGGCTGCCCAGGGAGGTCACGGAGTCTCCCTCTCTAGCGATATTCCAAACCCACGTGGATGCATCCCTGTGTCACCTGCTCCAGGTGACCCTGCCTTGGCAGGACGGGTGGACTGGATGAACTCCAGAGGCCCCTTCCAACAACCCTAACAATTCTGTGATTCTATGAAATGTGGAAACGCATGTTCAAAGAATGCACTTGCCATGTAAAAGCTTAGGGCCATTGCCATTGTGTGTTCCACTGAGCCCTGTGACAGCACTGAGGTGCCAGAACACATTGAGCACACAAGGACTGGTAAGTGTTTTAAAGCAAAGAAAACAGTGGAAAAGACTGGAGGAGAGGCCTGGGTGATGCTTCTCCGATTTTATCCTGTCAGGCAGCATCAAATCATGTAAAACCACAGAGAAGTATTAATTATACCTAAGCTTTTTAGGAAACGCCCCCATTCCAAAAGAAAGCTTCCAGAATGAAGGAGCTGAATGAACTAAAATAACATTTTCAATTTTTCAAAAATAAAAGCGATACTAAAACCGAAAACTGTTTTGTAAGAGAGGCTGCAAACAGACATCCTGGGTAAAGCATTCCTGCTTTTGGGGAGTTCTTGACACCCAAACTACTGCACAATACACAAGAGCACACCTGGGCATCACCTCTGGGAGGCTGTCAAAAAGCTCACACCTGGCTGGGGCTGGCAAACAGCACCCCAGCACCTGCAGGAGTCTCCTGGCCCTGATGATGACAGGCCTGGGGACACGAGGCTCATGCTGGGCCCTGGCTTGTCCTACAGCAACAGGCTAAAAGCCAGGGGTGCTGCAGGGCTGGGCACTGCACTCGGGCCCCTCACTGGAGTTAGCACTCGCTGTACTGCAGTGCCTGTGCTGAGCTGGGATTCAGTCTTCCTATCTACTTAGGCAACAGTTTTGTAGAATCAGAGAATCATTTAGATTGGAAAGGACCTCCAAGATCATCAAGTCCAACTGATAACCCGGCACTGCCATGTCCACAGCTAAAACATGTCCCTTAGTGCCACAGCTACACAGCTTATAAATACCTCCAGGGATGGTGATTCCACCGCTGCCCTGGGCAGACTGTTACAATGCTTGGCCACCCCTTCACTGAAGGAACTTTTTCTAATATCCAGCCTAAACCTCTCCTGGCACAACCTGAGGCCATTTCCTTTTGTTCTATTGCTGTTATTTGGGAAAAGAGGCCAACCCACCCCACTCCACACTCTTTTCAGGTAATTCTAGGGAGCAATAATGTCTCCCCTGAGCCTCCTTTTCTCCAGACTAAACACCCCCAGTTCCCTCAGCCCCTCCTCATATGAACCACTCTCTAGCCCCTTCACCAGCTCTGTTGCTGTTCCTGGACATGCTGCAGCACCTCAAGATTATTGCCAAGCAGGTTTCCAATTACCAAGCTAAATTTTAATTGTCAAGTAGGTTTCTAACACATTTCCAGTCACTCACTGGCATGCCAAGGAATTTCTTGCAGCATTTTCAAAGCCAAAGAAAACACCACATTGGTAATATCAGCCAAGAGAAACACCACTGTAACTGTAGCTGCTGGTCACAGATGATCCATTGCACTGCTGGGATCATGTCCCGGAGGAGCTGTGCAGGGATGGGAGAGCCAGGGGATGGACAAGGGCAGAAAAACAGGAACAACATCCCTCTGGTTTCCAGCGGCTGGGAAACCCTCCCTAGCCTGGAAAGCTGGGAGATGGGGAGCAGGCAGCCATCCCTGTACACCTCCACCAACAAAAGCCAGCAGCTCCTTGTATGAAAGGATTGCTGCTAGAGCAGTTGCGACCACCCAACAACAGCACACAATATTACACTCATTACTTGCAAACAGTCCACCTGTAAATTAAAAACCCCACATATTTTACTAATTACTGCCTTTGGGGCCCAGAGAAAGCATTGTGCTGACAAGTGCTGTGAGCAGGGTTTGTACACACTGCGTTTGCTGCGTCATTTCACCCAGCTCTAATGGGAACCATGCTCCCTTAGAGACCAAAGGGAGAGTTTCTGGGGCTGGGGTGCAACAGGAGACCTAAGCATGACCCTCAGCAGCAGTTCCCAGGGCAGGCAACCTCAGGTGCACATCAGCTCCAGGTCCTCACGTGTGATTTTTAATCTGACAAGATCCCTAGCCAGGATTAAGCCCCTTGGGCACTGAACACGTGCTGAAAGTGTTTGCAGGGGCAAGTCGGAGGAGCTCGACCCAAAGCCTGTTAAAGCTGGTGACACTATGCCCTCTGATTTCAAGGAGCTTTGACCTGGGACCTGCTGACCTGGGTAGATTTTGTGCAGATGTTTTATTAGTGTTTTAGCTCACCTGTAGGTGGCTGGAGGAGAAACTCAAATAAACTCCTATCCCTGAGAATTAAAACAAGATGAAGCATTGGAGAGGTATGATTGCCTTGCATTAACACACTGGTATTATTACAACAGTGATTTTTAAACTACCTCCTGTTTCTAAACAAGAATTTTGTAACTAAATTATATATATCTTTGTAGAGGTTTATGGCTACTGTGCTCTTTATTATTCTAGCCTGGTTTCTAATGCAAAGCTCTACTTTCAACTTCAGCTTTTAAATGAATGCAGCTCCCACGGAGCAACTTGGAGCCGTGGGGCAGACATTCCACAGGCTGCCTTCCTCTGTGTGGCACAGGCTGCAAGCACAGCTGGTGCCTGACTGCATCACTTCATTGCATCCCAACAGATAATACCCTGGTCCTGCTGCACTGCTCATCTCCTGTGTCACAACCCAAAACAAGCCTTGTCCTGAGCAGCAGCACCTCAGTGTGACGTGGCTGGGACAGGGAGCTAAGGAGAGGGAGAGACATGGGATGAGAATCTCGAGCCTGTATTTATTTCTAGGTGCCAAAACGGATTTAATATTTTATTAGCTGTGGAGTTTGAAAGACAGCTGATTATGTTGGGCTGAGGCAAAGCAGTCAGTGTTTTTAAATGCAAAGCATCCATTTGAAATTACTACTGCAGGCACAGGCCAGGCAGTCGATGAAATATTTAGTTCATAAAGCATTTCAGTGTGCAAAGCTGGGGCCACACATGGGTGCTGTGATGTTGAAAACCACAATACCCAAATCTGAGGTGCCTCAGCCCCAACATGGAGGCCTCAGAGATGCAGCAGTTGCCCAGGGAGTGGGCTATGGGGCTTCAAGGTCTCCTAGCCCCTGCCAGGGTGCAGGAACCCTTGCTGGGCATGGACTGGTCTGGGAGAAGACAGGCATCAAAGCCTTTCCTGTGACTCAACTTGCCAGAAAATGCTGCCTCTTGCACCCCTCTCCCAAATTTCAGTGGCTGAAAGCATTTTCCTGTAGGGGTAAGGAAGGCACTCTCCCTCCAGAAGAAATTGTTTTGAAGCAAGTTTGATTTTTTTTGGTCACAAGATCTGATATGTATTTTATCAGCTATTTTTATTAGTTACTTGCTTATTGGAGTTTACTAGATATTCCTACAATATGGTTCAAACCCTCTGAATTCTTGGCATGCCCTGCTCTCTGTGCACATGTTCACCCCAGAGTGATGTGGATGCAGCATCAATACATCTGCAATGGGGGAAACTGCTGCAAACTGAACTACAGAAGTCAGGGAATGGTGTTAGCATTGGTACTGCTGGAATGGTACCCAGACTGGATGATAGCTATGCTGAAGCTTCAGAGGAACCTGGGTAAGAAACTGCTAACCGACTTCTTTTGGGTTAAAATTTGTCACTTAACAACCTCTGCACCAGATGGCAAAGTTTTAATGAGTTTGTCCAAGGGTAACAGAATAAATGAAATCTGATTTCTCCCTCCCTCGGATACAAGTTCACAGTTCTTGCCCTTGCCCTTCCATCTGCTATCCTTCACAGTTCCTCCAGGTCTGTGAACCTCTCTCCAAGCCTTCAACTCTTCTTCTCTGTCCCATAGACCCACAATAGCCTACTCCAATTTCTGGACTACTCATGTCCTCTTCTGCCTGGCAATACCTCAGCTCCCTCCCATTTCTCCTGTGCCCAGTTTAGAGTTACCACAGCTTTCTTCCCCATCTTCTGACCTGAGCTGTGTGGCTGGCCAGGTGGCAGCAGGAGCACATGCCAAGGTGCTGCCCGGACGGTCAGTCCTTCAGTCCTGCACACCACAGACGCTGGGTCGGATTCTCCCTGCCTGTCTGACAGAAAGCAGAGAAAATACAATCATTTTTCCCAAGCAGTACTTAAGTTAATTTAAGAATCCACTGACAAGGGATGTGGCATGCAAAAAAAGGGCTACAAAACTCCATGCATTTATCCAAATCCAAATGCCAACTCAATCCCTAGTCAGAGGTCAGTGGCTGAAACACTTGCTCTGTTCCTCAGTTCATTTTTTTAACTATACACATACACTGGTATTAGGGAGGGCTTTAGTGAGGCACATATTTCTAATTCAGCTGAAGAGTTAAAGGGAAGCCATGACAAGCACTCTCTGCCCCAGGAGCTCCCCCTAGCATGCCCACAGCCACGTGGTGACTTTACAAAATCTATTTATACGTGCAGTAATCCACTATCTGTACGGGTTGGAAAATGTTGCGCAGTCTGAGAAGAATCAATATGGAGTCTAAAGAGCTAGAAAGCCCTGAAGATCTTTGTTATTGAGTAAAATCTCCTAATAATCCAAAAGCCTTGAAGTTATACCTGATATGCTGTGAATACCTTGTAATAAGTACTTTGGTAGAGTTTCAAAATCAAACCCATGATGCAAAGGAGGTCATTGTAGCACAGCTTTATAGACTAAGGAACTACTGCCTAAATAAAGGCTCTATTTTCAAAAACTTTGTGCATGGGAAAGGTGTTCTTTTCCTCAGCTATGGATTTTTCTCTTTTTTACCTAATTTTTCTTCCGTTATATACCACTCTCAGCTGCTCTCACTGTTCTACACACAACTGAGATTTACCACAGCCTTTTCTCAGAGCTTTTATTTACTTAAAATATTTCCTTGATATTTGCAACCAGGTTGATTAAAAGTAAGGACAAATATGATTGCAGGATGCCCAAGCACATGCCATGGCAGTCACTCTGTGCTGCCCTAGTTTTCAACTCTGTTACTACCAAAAGTACATGACAGTGGGGACTGCACGACTGCTCCAAACCTTAGGGCACAACATCGATTTCTAGATCATGATTATTTTTGGAATATCCCATCCTCCTGCTTTCAAAAAAAGGTTTGATAGTTTTTAAATTTAAGTTAAAATATAATAGAATATAGATGTAAAGCCTAATTCCACTTTCTTGTATGAAGAGATCCTGAATATTTAAAATAGGTTTAACCCATTGCTATTAATTTTTCTTCTTTTGTTAGTTGGATGTGAATATACTGCTATAACTCAAAGAAGAAACACAAAATCAATGTATGCACTGAACTCTGTACCCATTAAAGAACCCCCAGCGCTTTGTGATTATCATAATGAGACATTTGGAGAAGGACTTGGGTTTTTAAAAAAAAATTGATAAAATATCCCATTTAGCAGCAGTACTTGAAGAACATGCTCAGTTTTACTCATATACTTACACTTCAGTGAGTCCTGCAGGACTTCATTGGATAGGGGCTGAGTTGCAGAAATTCATTTCACCCAACACCTGTGCAAAGATATTTAGAACTGCTTAAACCACCATACTTGCAAAATTTTCCATGAAAAAATCAACATTATTTACTTAGAATTTGTCTAGATGCTTAAAAATGTGCTAAAAAATAATTACGACAAAGTTACGCTATAAAGGCACCCTGCTCAAAAAAATGAGATGGAATATGTGGGTATTCTTTTCCCCCATAGAACAACCTATACTGAGCATCAAAGTAAAAAAGAAGAAACCAGAATCACAATCATTTAGGCTGGGAAACTGCTAAGATAATCAAGAAGAGGGGTAAAATAAATTACACATTTCTACACAGCACAAATGTTTATCCAACTGACTGTACTAGTTGTTAGATGCTTTTGTTTCAATTAGTGTAATTAATCCAGAAATGATTAGAAAGTTTGTAATGGAAATCTATTTGGGCAATTTTAGCAATCTTTCAAACAAAATCTGTGCTCCTGGGGCTTTCCAGGTTTTGTGTCCTGGAACAGAGAGTGGTGCTGACTCCCTGGGACTCTCCAAACTCTCCCCAAGGGCAGTGAGATCAGTGTCTCTGAGTAATCACAGAGCAAAGACACCCAAGGAACTCAGAAGCAGCCAAAAAATTGAGTATTAATTCTCACTGGAGATGACAGTTTTCCAGAAGAGTAGAATTTCTTCTAGCAGGAGGAGATTGCCCATTTCAGCTAAGGAATACTCACTGGCAGTGAGCCCTGACCTGGGCCCTGAACTAACAGAGGAGTGCACCCGGTTCCCCACACACCGGCCTCAGGTCCAGGGCTGATCTTGGGGCTGTAGCAATAACTAGGGTTGTTTTTTTCTAAGAAACCTTTCTTCATGATGGCTCCTTCTGTGGTGTGCACAGAAGCTGAGTGCTCAATCACCCCAGCAGCACTGCACATTCATCATGGAGGAAAACTGAAACAGCAGCAATAACCTCCCCCAGGAGCTCTGTCCGGGGAAGAGGCAGCTATTGCTTTTTTGCAGCCTGCTTATGAAACTGAAGGTTGTGTTTGGCAGGAGGTCAGCAGCGAGTCTGAGCATACATCCACTGTGAGAGGCAACGTGCACACACGGCTTCTGCCACCCCACAGCCTGAGCAGCCCTGGTGTGGTTTGCACCAGCCTGTGCAGCCGGGCACTTACCTCCTGGGGAGCAGAGACCATCCTTACCCCGTGTGCAGGGCTGGAAAACATAAACAGATACAATAAATACCATATCTTATTCACATTTTTTTTTTCAAATAAGGCAGTATACCAGCCACAGAAATACTCCTAATTTATATGCAAGTCCTCTTTTACTTAATTTTTTATCAGTATCTAACAGAACTAAGGCACGAAGCCTAGGCAGACATGCAAACTGCAGCCCTAGAAAACCCAGGCAGCAGCACAGCAAGAGGATTACCCAAACATGAGGCATTAGAATATTGCAAAGAGGATCAAAAGAGATTTGTGACTGAAAAGCCACCCACCAGAATTACAGTCAGCTGAGAAGCTGGACAGAGAAAAAGCGAGTAAACGTTTTGAATTTAGATCTCTCCTAGAATAAACTCAAACTTTGGGATGTGCACTGCAATACAACACCAGATCAGGCTTCCCTGTGACATGGAGCTGCAAACAAAGCCATCTTCTTTCTACACTGAAAATTATAGCTTTGTGACAGTCAAATATCAGCTGGAAAAAAGCAAGAATCACATTGAAAGACGGTCGCTGGCACACCTAAAACAAAGAGCCCTGAGGGCAGCAACAAAGCAGCAGCTGTACAAAAATTGCCACACAAAAGGAAACAATACAGAGAAGTAAGAGGAACTTAAGGCCCAATCTTGCCATAACATTTCCTTCTGCAAAATAAAAATCACTGTCAGGGTTCCCACTCCAAAAGGATACTAAAATCAATTATTAAACAGGAAATTGCCTCCCAGCAGAGATAAAGACAGACATCACTGCAGGCGAGGTTGTAGATCAGCAGAACAGTGACACACTAAAACCCTGCTCCTCCCAGTTTTGTAACATCTGTGGACATTGATGTACATAATGTAGAGAAGGCATGTGTTTCAGAAGATGTTGTACCAACATCTGTACCTTCAAATTTTCACATTGAGAGCAACATTATTATGAGCAACAACTCCTTTTTCCTCCTCCTCTGCTTTGCTTTCATATCTCACTTTGGGTGCACCTGCCCGTCTTTATGTCCATCCACAAGTCTTTCCTTCCTCCTACTTTCCTCAGATCCAGCAGGAGAGAGGAGGGCATGAGTAGCCAGGTGGGCGTGTGGCTGTTAACTGAGCTTAACCCACCACATGATTTCATCCCAGCTTTGTTCAGAGTAAGTTATCCTACCCCTAGGGACTAATACATCCCCTGAAATGTGTTCTTCGTGTGTTTTTAGGGACCAGGCTAAAGATGATGAATGGGTGTGAAATGGAGAGTTTTCCCCAGTATCTATAGGAAGTCCCCAAACCACATTTCTCTATTAGGTCAGTTTCTCCACCTTGAAAGATTAAGCAGTACAAACGTGTGAAAGGGTGAACTCTTGCTGCCATGAGAGCAGTGATGATGGCTTTTGCTGCTCTAAGAGCCTGGCCCACTTCTCTCAATCTTCCTTGAGGGCAGGCATGCATCCCCCCTGACTTTCAGGGATATCACAGGCAGCCCATGGAGAGACCACCACAGACTGCCCCTGCCGTGCAGTCTGAGCTGGTCAGTGCACTAATGAGGTGGGCAACTAAACTGGCTCCCTTTGAGCACAGGGCAAATGGATTTTCAAATAGGAAATGAGCCAGAAGATGCCTTAGAAAGAAGCTGGGGTAGTGACTGCTTCAGAGGATACATTAAAGCAAAGACAGGGGACTGAAGGATACAGATGCTGAGGAATTGCATCCCTCGGGGAGATTTATGGGTGACTGAATCTGAGCTATTGCTGCTGCTGAAAACTTCCATTTCCCTAAATTGCCTTGCTGGCTGAGATCAAGCCCTCTGTACACTTTTTCTCATACACCAACATCACCTTTTGCAGCAAAAATGGCAAATAAATTCTTTTATAAAGTCACAAAATGACTTCAACTGTCACTGAAATGAGAAGATAAATTTGAAATTAATTTTCAGAAGAGTGTAATTTACCAACAATGTCATCATGATTACCTCACATAATAAATATTTTTATATCATTATTCAATACTCAAAGGATCTAGTTATCTTATCTGAGATACCATCTTATATTAGATGTCCTTTCCACTCTATCACGAGGTTTTCAGCTGCATCATCTTCAAATCAGAACTCTTGTACACAGGAAAATTTATGACATTATATAGAACAAATAGAAAGATGCAGTAACATTTTTTGGAGGTTGTAACTAGAAATATTATCTATAACCACATAACAGCAAAGAAGAAAATAATGAATTTCATTCACGCTATAGGTAGACCCCTATACACATAACTTTGAAATTTGATTACAAGAGGAAAAAAATAACTTTTAACATTGAGAAAGTCATTTATTTGGGGGAACACAACTGTCTTGAGGACATCATGAACAAGTAGAACACCTCTGCTGAAATAAACGTCAGTTATGGATGGTCTGTGCAATGGTTACGCTGAGAGACTCAACAGAGCACGAGCTGACATTTCAGGGGCCCTTTTGGACTAGAGTTCTGCTTCAGGTCTCATTTCTCCCAATTTCTTGTTAATTTTATGATATCCATTCCTACCTTAAATATAGCAGTGACAAGAATACTTCAGTTGGAATATGGAGTTAGATGGCATAAGCTTGCTACACATTTGCTTCATTAAGGCAAGGCTTTGAAGAAAAGCTAATCTTGAGCGCATATAAAAAAGTTTTTTGACTAAAAAGACTCAAAGTATTTGATCTGTTAATATGCATAATTCTAAACAAGCCATTGAAGCTTAACATCGGCTACTGCTAAAAAAATCTAGAAATTGAGATGGCATGATTTGAATAGTAAAGGGTTTGTGGAATAAGCTTTGGGATGGAATAACACCAGGATTAATACCTAGGTTTTAGTGTTAATTGAGATGTAGTGTTCACCTTTGACAGGTGGTGGGAGCACTTATAGGTTTGGGACCGGCAGAGGCTGCTGAGCTAAGCCAGGGCTGGAGCTAGGGGCAAGTCAGACCTACAGTACACTGCCAATATGCCCTGAGAGGTGATGCCTTACCATTGGGTCAGGCAAAGACAAATAGGGTTTAGGCTGGAAGAAAACTTGGATCTAAGGCAAAATCTTGTTTATAGAAGCTTGCCAAAAAACAAGCAGGGCTACAAAATTTCTGTGTGGAAGTTTAACGGTGGTAGCTCCAATCTCCATCCATTTTCCAGCAAGCTCTGGCTTACAAAAGAGCACACCTCGGGCACTATGAACTGATGCTGGTTTTGTTATCCAGGCAGAAGTGTACATGAGAAAAATGTCATCAGTATTACATGAGAATTAAGCCTCTCTGGATCAGCACTGGGCTATTGTAAAATGCAGACACCAAGAGGCGTCAGACATCCTGTATCGCCTTGGTTTGGGATGTGGCCCCAAGTTTTAATGAGGGCAGATATGCACAGACACACACACACATACACCGAGTTTTGTACCCTAATAATCTCTGATCCAGTAGCTCATAAAACTAGAAAATGCCTTGGAAGGAGTTTCAGTATGATTATACAGCTATGTTTTAATAAAGTAGTTAATATAGGAAAGTAATCTCTTAGAGACAAATGGACTACAAAAAAACCAGGAAGGCCATTTCAATGCAGGTGGTCTGCCAACAACCCTACAGCTTAATACTAACTTGAATAACTTCTCACTCTCTTTCTGGCTGTCCCTTCTTCCCCTTGCCTTCAAGTCAAAAGTCTTTTTGATGTTGAATTAGAGATTGTTCATCTCACGCAGTTCGAAGTTCAAGATCCTGCTTGTATGCGGCATGACCTCTTAGTAGCTGGAAAACTTTACTCAAATACAGGCTCTGTGATGAGAGGCCAACAATTGGATGCAGTTTCCACAGCAAAACTTGTGTCACTTAGCTTCAAAACAAGCCTGCATTTAGTGAACTAAAGGAGTTGTTCAGTGGCACAGCTAAGAGCTCACAAACACACACGGTCTGACAAATTCTTTTCAGCCAGCGTCAACAGTATCCACAGACAGACAGGCATTTCAAGCCTCAGTTCTTCTGAATCAGAGAGGATGAATCAGGATGAACAGTTTCAGCCAAACAAGAGTATTTAGTGTTTTCATCCATCTCATCTAGGAACAGCATCACATACTACTAGTAAATAAATGAATTAATAACTGCTTACTGCCTGCAACCTGTACCACTTGCCATCTCCTTACCCAGCTGCCTGCTCACAGAGGTCTCACTGGGGCACTCTCTTGGAGCACCACACATTCTGTTCTCACAACTGTCCTCCCAGTGGAAAACTAGATTTACTTTTGAACAGGGGGGACATGAGAGACAGTGAGGGGGAAGGGGTGTGGAAGTTTGGAAAGTGTGTAGGCTCACTGTGTGTGTGCAGTGCAGAGCTGTGCAGAGCGATCTGAGCCAGTGCTGCACGAGCCGGGCTGTGGCCCTGGGCACACGGAATGGTGTTGTGCCATGCGGCTGTGCTGCAGTGACAGCACCTGGCTCCAGTGCCTTACCAGAGCTTCGCTTCGTGGGTGTGTGGCCAGGAAGCGGGCGGGCCCACAGCTGCCGGTGGTGGCAGGAGGAACACGGTCCCTGATCAACAATTAGTGCTCTTGCTGCCATTGCAGCTGGGTGGGAAACACTGATTTGTCCAGGGTGACCCAAACAACTCGGAGAACAGAACCAGAAAATTGCCTTTCCAGTTTGCCACAGTGACTCCATAGAGCAAGATTTCATATAATGAAGAGATCATTCCATATTTGCGTGATAGAATTATTGATTATTTCAGTAGAGCCAAAACCCAAGTTTTAATATTCTGAAACCAAATATGATCCTTTGAGCTTCATCAGTCACCTTTCTTCATACCAAAAAAAAGATCCTAGGCCACTCCATCTTGTTTATGGCCACAAATAATTTGCTACCCAATTTACTATTGCCTTGATTTTAATTAATAAAGGAGTTAATAAGATTTTTTCTTTTAAAGTCTTTGGACAGAATTGATGGAAAATATACTAGATAGAGACCTGCTGTAAGTAAAAATAACTTTGGATGAAGATACATCTGTTGAATTCACTTATGAGATTCCCTGCAGGCTTACAATACAAGCACTCTATTCCAAACATAATGACAGGCACAATAAACTAATGACTTGTATTTATGAACATAACATCATTTCATGGATAGCACATACACACTGTTATCACATCATACTGTCATAATATTTGTTTGATGTTCATATAAGGGCACAGTTAAGAAGAGAGTGTTCATCACCTTTTTACTAAGGTGACAAAAAAATGAGAACCATCTCTCACTTGGAAGAAGCTTGTTTGGAAATAATTTGAAACACTAACCCTCTCAGGAGAGGCAGCAAAAATATCTCTTCTATCATCTTACAAGAGTAGCCTGTGAGCCACGTTAATCATCTTGGACTGAAATTTATAACAACATATGGAAGACTTGCCTCACTATTATTAGAAGTTGCAAGTTTCATATGTGTTCGTCAACTAATTTAAGGGTCACTCCTGCTTCGAACTTTATACCCCAAGTAATAAGTGCTATAACAGGTCATTTGCATTCAGGAAATTATTTTTGGAAGAAGCTCCTGCTTGCTGCAAAAGGGCAAAGGACACTGGAAACTAAAGTCAAGAATTGACTTCTCTTGGACCCTGATCCACACAGCTTTTGCAAGTCCATATGATCTTTTAATTCAGTTTCAAAGGATTTTGATAACATTGCCTTTGGAATATTTTGTCTTTAGTGATATTTTGCCAGGTTTTATAGTATTTACTCACGACTTTGTGTAAGTGCTTCTTAAAGAACAGAATCGCACACAAGATTTGGTCTCTTCAACCAGCACTGTGACTTTTTTGTACCTTTACTGTGCTTCAAATTTATTGTTATTTCATCTTTAGAAGGAAGAAAGCCACTTCATGCTATAATATCTCTGTTTGACTCTGTCAGAATTATGGGCATGAATAAAAAATTTAGTGAAAAGCTGTCTGCATCTTTTTGGGTATTGGTACAGCTTCTCAGCTCTCCCTAGCAGAAAACTACAAGCAAGGGTTTGTGCTCCGCCCTGCAGTGAATTTGATGGCATTAGAAATGTTTACATAGGCACCTTGGTGGTGATACCATTGCACTGCGATAGTATCCATACCCCACCCTCCTCCCCAAAATCAAAACCCCCCAGGCTGTCCTACAGTCATGAAAGGACATTTTGGAAGGTTCTCAGCCACTTCCAAAAGTCGTCACTGAGCATCAGTCAAGTGAACAAAGTCTGTTTATTTAAGCTCTGAAACACGTTTTTTTCCCCTCATGAATTTTCTTTAAATATAGTCATGCTGCTCCTACTCTCAAGCATGCAGCAGATGGAAAGTAAATTTATTCTAGCTTATTTCCTGAACACGGAGCATGCAGCAGGCAAAATCACAGGTGGTGGTGTATACGCTGGCTGCATGATACACCACTGGGTAGTAGTAAAAATAATGTTACATTTTACTTTTACTCTGTGAGGAAAAGTACATTTCAGATCTTCTAGAGGAAATCACATCTCATCTTAGAAAAAATTTGTGTTCTCATCCACTGTTAAATTACATTTAAGGGATGTCACTGACAGAAGTATTTAGTATTCTAATTATCACCCCAGTAAACTCAAGTGTAGTATTTAAAACTATCGCATGACAAAAAAACCCCTTAATAATACATTGTTTGCAGAAATTTAACCTATACAGATTTCTTTCCAGATTCAAGACATTTCCATGTCATAGAAACAGCCAGAACTACCCAAAGAGGAATAATTTAGTGCTGCTTTTTAAGAGCCACAGTTCTCATGAGGTTTGGCCATAGTTAAATGGGAAGCACTTTGAGAAAAATGCTTCTGTTCTGCTTTCCAGTCAGACAAGCCTGTGGAGCAAACTGTTCAGCTGGGAGTGCTCAGTCAGCCAGAGGAACAACTGAATTACCTGCAAGGCTTACAGGGTTTCATGTTTATTATTATTATAAAGAACTGTTATTATTTAAAGAGAATGCCACTGTGGATAGCTTAATTAAAAACTTCTCTTCAACATGCAGGTGTTCTTTTTGTAACTTGCAAATACTGGTGTGTGGAATGAATAAATATAGGACAACTCTAATTTATCTACATCTGTATAACCTACATGTTACCTTGCTAGAATACTGCAGACATTTGCAGAATATTGTTGATTACTCCATCTTCAGAGAAAGAAACTCAGTGCAGAGTAACCCTAGAAAAACAAAAATGATACAGAGCTGAAGCACCAATACAAAAAAAGCAGAGCTATTTAGTATAGAAAAAAAAGAACAAGATAAATTATCTAAAGTTATGCACAGAACAGAGAAGGCAGATAAGAAATCACTGATTTCTCATAAAACTAAATTTAAAAAAAAGACAGTACAATAGACCATATAATGGAATGGAAAGAAAAGACATTCCATAGGGGTCAAAAAGACAACACCTAATACATAACGAGCCCACAGGAGATGCCACCACTATAATTGATTTAGAGCACCCAGATTTACTGCAGTGTGCACCTCAAAGCTTGGAAAAGATTTTTGATCTCATGCTTTGACACTAAAGCCAGTCCTTAGCAGAGCTCAAGGTGTGAGGTGGCAGATTATTTTGCAGGCTTGCTGAGATTTCTTGAGGATTATACAGTTTCCTAGAGTCCATGATTTTGGTAATGTAACAAAGGACCTGGTTATATTCAAACAGGCACGTTATCTCTGATCTCACAGCCTCAGCCAAAATTAGTGGGTTATTAATTAAACAGCAGAAAAGAGAAAAGCACATATTTCATAGAACATGCAGCTTAAAGACAGTTTCACTGGAAAACAAAAGACACTGGTGAAAACCAGAAGAGAGACCAGAAAGGTAAGAGAGGTGAGAGCAGTTCAAGTAACAAAGTTTGCATTCCCTGTAGCCATGCTTCCCTTCGTACCTCTGGATAAAGCCCTTTGGATCTGATGAAAAAGAGGCCCATAAATTTTAAGGAATTAGAAATAGTAAGCACAGAAATATAAATCAACTGAATGTTAATGCTCAGGACACTAAACGGCTGAATTAGATCCAAGAATACAACCCTGAGAGTCAGCAATGAGATATTGAAAATATATTTGCGTTACATCTTTACAAAAGCAGAAAAACCTTACCAGGCTTGTTTGAATCCAAATGAAAGCAACCTCACTTCCTGGCTCCCAAGGATTTTATCATACGGATGCACAGCCTGCTCTGGAGACGTGTGACACCTCAGACACTCACAAGAACTGCCCCAACCCCATTAGCTTTTTGGTTGATTACAACTCATTAAGAAGATTTGTGTTTTATTGTGGTCCTCTCTTTAAACACCTGCTCTTACTCTATCATTTGTAGAGTGCCAGAAGAGAGTTTCCAGGAAAACCCCAAACCAAATCCACTCTATTTTATAATGGCTACTGCAACTGCCACGAAAATTTGTGAATGGAGCACCTGGATGCAAACTGTGATGGATATTTCCCCTGTGCCCTGGGGGGCAAATGAACCAGTGTAGATAAGATAAAATAATTTCAGTTCTTTAGCCATGTGTCAGACCAACCTTCATCACCAGCTGAGTTGAGGCAGTGCCAGTGTATTTGGACAAGCTGGTTCCAGCTCCTCATTTTTTTCCTTGCCTTTGGTTCCCTTCTTGGCACTTCCCAGGAATAAAAAACATGAGGAAAGTGTCTCCCAAGGCAAAGCTGGAAAATGTACTTGTCCTCAGAGGAAATCTGACTTCCCCCCAGATTAATGCCTAAATAATACACTCCAAGCTCAATTCACTGCTGGAAGATGGAAAAATATTTGTTTATCATGACCACAGCCTGCAGCTGGGACAAGAGGAACCACCATTCCCATGCTCCATAGCTGTTACATCACACACCAGGGAGCTGCAGACCTCATGTTGGTCTCCCCTAATCCTGCAGAAATTCCCGCGATTGGGAATGCTCGTGGTGTGTGTTCTTGTGCTGTCTGCTTTTATACTGAACGAGGAACTCTGTGGGGACCATGCTGTGAGAAAGCCAGAGTGGAAACACCCCCCTGTACCATTGGCTGATTTTTCTTATTCTGTACACAAAGAGGAGAGGTTTGGCCAGGCCACCATGACCCTTCTCGTGTGAGGCAATCCTTCGGTGTGTTTCTGGTAAGGGTGTGGGTTCCCTGACTGCCCTTCCTTCCAGCACAAGCATCCAGCCAGCCATGCTCTGGTGCCAGGGCCTGTTACTTTCCCAGGGAAGAAGGATATGGGAAAGGTTTACAGTGATTTATACATTGCAGATGCCAAACACACTCATTTGAGAGGGAAGAGGCGCACAAAGCATGATGGGTGTGTTGTAGGAACTGCATATTAATGCCAGTTCCCAAACAGCAATTCAACCCCACTGACTGGCTCTAATGCTCCAGCTTAGGAAGATGGCTGTATTCAGGAAGGAAAACCCTTCCCAAATGCTGCAAATACTCAGAGCATTCTGGGGCTCTAATCCTTTATAAAAAAAGAGCACATCTCATACCTTGCTATGTGGAGAAATTTCTGACAGAGGTGACTTTCTCACGGTCTGCAAACCATGAATGACACCACTATACCGAAAAACACTTTTCAATTAGATCCTCCCTAGAAAATAAAAATCAAATTCTGTGCTATGCAATGGTATTTGCTGGTATTATCCTCCGAGGCTGTACTTGCTGCCCTGTTCTGTTTCAGTCTGGGCTAACACAGCTTGGGGCCATTCAAAGAGCTTCTTGAAACACAGCACATCATAATGCAAAACTAACATCCTTCCCCTCGTAATATGCTTGTTTCAAAATTACTCACAGGAGAGGCTACGAAATTGCCTACCAGCTTTCCTCTTTTTGTTACACTTTATTAGTTCTAAATGGCTGAAAGAACATGAATTTTAGCCCTATGCAGCACACTCAAACTGAAAAGAAAAAAAAAGAAGCTGTTAATCTGAGTAATGATTAATAAATTATGAATTTATATCTATATCAGGTGACACTAAATGTTAGCCCAAAGTGCAAGATGTTTCTATCACTAATTAATTAGCATTTCTAAGTACAGCATTCTTCCTATATGAACAGCAAACACACATTTCATACCATTCTAGATACATACTGAAATAAGTAATTCCTTGACATTATTTTGATAAACTTTATTTCTTGTAAGAAGCATAGGCCATTCATCAGGTACCACAATTGTGGAAAGTATTTTGTGCCATTATGACCCCCCAGCTAATGCCTGATTGACTGATGTGAGGGAAGGGCTATATAGCAAGGAAATCTCATTTCTTAACCCAAACAGCTCAATCAGAAAGCTTTTGAGCAGAAACTGTTCTTTTGCTTGAATGTCTAATTAAACACTTTTGTATCTGTCTATCTATATGGAATATATGTACGCAAACCCTATAACGAGAGTAATAGGGTTTACCAACACAGTAATTTTTAACACAATTTAGGATCTAGTGAAGCAATTTCTCTCTACCAAGTTATTACCAGGATGTTAAAATTTAGCAAACTGCTTTCTCAGAGTTACTCACATAAATCATTAGATACATCAGTTAAAGTTAAGAATTAGCAAAGCAGACAACTGCACAATTCAATAGTTATTCACTAGTTTTCATTTGTTCTAGAGGCTTTGGACAGAATGACAAAATGCTTCCATTTCTTAATGTTGAGCTACTTCAGTAAACCGCAGAAAGTATAATAAAGTAATTTGATGTCGTCAATTTTGTTTCCATTTTGCATTGCATTCCTAATTGTACCATCCATCTCTTTTAATTAATATGCTCCAGAAAGCCTTAAAAGTTTGGTCAAGTGATTATATTTTTAATTGATCATAACCTCGGCTTTTGTATGCAGCAAGTCTTTTTTCTTCTCAAAACTTCAGAAGCAGTTGTGAAGATCCTCAGATTTGTGTACTGGAAAAACCCTGGTACAAAGTTCACTCGACATAAAAAAAGCTTTGTGTAGTTATCACAAAATCAGGAGCAAATCAATAACTCTGTATCTATTAATCTGGGTATCCATGGAATATTTTAATCTATTCACTCTTCCAGATCTACTCACTAAAAGCCATTCTCCAGCCTTCATTATGCTAGGACATCTTAAAACTAAACTCTGAAGTAACAACTACTGTAGTATTTCAGATTTACTATGTGAATTCTGTTTTTTAAGCATCCTTTCAATTATTTGCATAGTCAATAAAGAGTAAGAAATCTTGACATCATCTCCATGAGTGTAGGGCATATAGCCATGCACACTGCGATAGCTGGGCTCTTTGCTATGAAGAGTTAATTCTTAAGTAGTTTTCTATCTCTGTAGAATGGAAGAGGGGGTTTGAAAGTCTGTTACTGAAGGTAAAAAGCCCCCAAACAGTCAATTCCCTTGTGGTTTATCCTTGTTCCTTATCAATCAGTTGGCTAATGCAGCCAACTAGCAGGCTGATGGGAGAGAAAACCTTGAAATCCCAAGGATAAAAAACAAAAACCAAAAGCAAACTTGTAAATTTTTAAAGCATCAGCCTTTAAAATTGTTAGGAATTGGAAGTGTCTGCCAGAGGAGCCAGAGGCAATTCCCAAGACAAAAGGGCAGTAAATCTAATGCTTTAGGCAGCATAGGCAGCTTTCCTTCAGCTGATGCTCTTATGTGATGCTTCATGATGGAACTCATAAACAGGGAACGTCTTTACTACATCAGCAGGGAGTGAACAACAAATAAGCAAAGATATCAATAAAGGAGAGGGAGTAAAAGCTGAGTTTCTTCCTGGATGCCCCAACACCTGTAAACAGTTGTACTAGGTATGTGAAACTCCTCCAAAGGTACCTAATTTATCACAAAGCTTAGCATTTATGTTCTTTTCCTACAAATGAGAATCAAATACGTCAAGAACTTTTACACACTCTCTGATCTGCTCTTTGTCTTCTAAAACCCTAAAGCAGCTCATGTGATTTCCTGTCTCTGCATTATTTTGTACAGCAGTTTTCATCCATACCTGATTCTTCAGGGTCTTACTTTAAAAGAAGCAGCTTCATCAGAAACCACAGCCTTTAGTGCCTGTGTTTTCCCATAATACACTTGTGACATTAAATGACTTTTTAGGGGTATATGTTTGTATTATGTTGTATTTCATCACAAGAAAATAGCTGATTAACTTTTTTCTATAGGGTTATTAAAAAATTACATTACCAGCATTTTTAATGCGAGGGTTAAATCGGGTAGCCTAGCTCAAAGTTGTAAATTCCACCTTTGCTGATGAATAAGCCAGATTCAAAGGCCTTCTTGGAAGAGTGAAGATCTGAATGTTGCTTGGTTTCTTTGAGAATGTTACCACTTTTCATTCAATCCTAGAGGCACCAGGATTGTGCCTGTCTAAAGCTGACCACAGACCAGCACATGGCAGAAAGGAAAGAAGCTTAAGTTCACCATAATTTCATTTTATTGCTGGCATCAGATGGAATTCAGCTTCCTCAAAGGCCTCTGCTCATGAACCAGCAGGGCTGATTGACAGAGCTTTAAACTAGACTTGAAGGGAGAGGGGATAACATCAGGATTGGCCATGACAAGCGGTGGGACGGCACACCAGGGTTAGAGGGATGGGATGCAAGCGAGAGCCCTGAGCTGGTGGCTCCAAGACTGTGCCGATTTTGGGCCAAATTCAGGGAAACTTCCAAAAGGAACGTCTCCTCAAAGGAAGGCAGGTTATAGTCACCCCTCCCCCACCAGGTTCAGGAAAGAAATATTCCTCGGAGGAATGTGAAAAAGAAAAAAACCTATTTATTTAACAAAACACACAGGAAAAGAATAANACACACTGGCTGTGCAGGAGCACACTTGAAGTCTTGCAGAGATGAGCCAGGGGACTGTGAGGCAATGAGAGCCAAGATGGAAACACCAGTGAAATACTTCAGAGAGCCCAGCTGAGGTGCCTCTACACCACCACACACAGCGTGGGCAGCAAACAGGAGGAGCCAGAGGCCACCCTGCTGCTGAAACTGTGACCTAGTTGTCATTCCTCAAACTTGGGACAAATGCCATGACTGGGGTGCAGCTATCAATGGCTTCAGGCTGTTCAGAAGGGACAGGTGAGGAAAGAGAGGCCGAGGGGTTGCCCTCTACATCAGGAGATGGACAGAGGGTGAAGAGCTGTCTCTAAATAGCCATGAGCAGGTTCAGAGCTTATGAGGAAGAATCAGAGATGAAGCCAAGGAACCCTGTGGATGGTGTCTACTGCAGGTCCCCCAGTCAAGGGGAGCCTATTGACAAAGCCTTTTTGCCCCAGCTACAGGAGGCATCACACTCACTGGCTCTAGTCCTGCTGAGGGGCTTCAACCACCCTGATATGCTGGAAAAGCAGCACAGTGAGCTGTAGGAGATGTAGGAAACTGCTGGAGTGCAAGGAGGATAACTTCTTTGGCCAGGTAATAGCCAGCCCTACCAGAGGGGAGGTGATACTGCACCAGATGGTCACCAGTGCAAGTGAGTAGAAGAGGGAAAAAGCTTCCTTAACTCTGTATATTGCTATATTGCTGTGATTTTTCTTATCACTTACAGACAAGTGGGTGTTACAGGCTGTTTCCATCCAGCCTGTGGATTCAGTAGAGGCAAAACCACAGAGTGGGACCAAAGCAAAGGAGGCATGCAGGTCATAGGGAGGGTAGCAAAGGGATATTTCAGAATGAGAAGCCAAATCTATCCCACACATAGCTATCTTCTGATCAAAAAAGCTAATTAATTCAGTCCATAATGGCACTGGGGAAGATTGAACAGAGCCAAATTCACTGCATTTTGCAAAACGACGTTTTCTTGTTCTTTCAGGAACATGTTAGCTTTTAACCCCTTGTGTATCAAAAAAAAAAAAAAAGGAAAAAGAAACAGGAAAAGGAAAAGAAAGAAGAAAACACTTTTCAGTGCAGCGGCCCTCGCTTCCCAGCAGATGCTGTTCCAGAACAACCCAGCAGAGGACAGGCCACTCACACAAAACCACTGACCTCCTGGGGTGAAAATCCCCTTCGAAGAGCTGTGCCTTGGAGAAAATACAAGCATTTTTGTAGCTAGTGATGCCGAGACAAAGTATTTTGGCATTTCAAGCACTTTGATTGTGCAAATGCACAAGTGAAACCTCTCCAAGCATGGTAACAACTCTTTAGAGGAATCCAAGATTTCCCATCAGCGATGCAGCAGCTGACACAGCTATTTTAAAAGACATTGAAGATGAAAGTCAGGATGAATTGTCAGGAATTTCGGGTCAAAGCAGAAAAGCTACAACTATAAAAAAAGAAAGAAAAGACAGCATCCTTTAAGAAGGGCAGAACCCTTAGAATTAAGTTGATATTTAACAGGGCTCTTTTACAACATGTATTATAAGATACATAGACACCATAGCAAAGGCTGCAGAATAAAATCCTGAATACAAAAGAACTCAGGAAAACTGGAAGCTTTCACTATAACTGCATTCTTCCTTAAAAGTTTTAAGGAACTTAATATACTTCCCTATCTGTTTCTAGAGTTCATTTCAACTATTGTATCAGGCTGGTTCTGAAGCAATGTGTACTGGAACACACAGGAGAGGAAAAAGCAACAGGGCATTTTTGGCCCAGTTCCACAGGCACAGTTAATGCATGGTAACACAAAAGCTGCAGGCAGGAGGGAGATGGCCAGAAGCTGAAGGTAACCCTGTACAACTTCCCCAAAGCCTATATTCAGCAGCATCTCTTGGGCAAGCTGAGAGGTGCATCACAGGCTGAAATGGCCACAGCAGCCCTTTGCCATCAGTTTTACCTGTTTGCCCCATTTTATCCATTGCACAATTGCATACTATGGCTTGTGAGATGCTCCTTAGCAGGCAGGACTCACTAGTGCAACACCCACAGCTCCTGAGTGGAGGAAAACATCTGCCAGACAGAGTGACATTTTGTCCTGGTACTCAAACCACAGACCCAAATACACTTTGGGACAGACCACTCAAAATCCCAAATCGCTGAACGTCTTGGTCTTCAAGGGAAAGCCACCTGCCAGCAGGGGTTGAGAAGGAGTTGCAGGATACCCCATCCAGATGCCAGTGTACCAAGGAATCCATACCCTGAGCCATGCCTGCTCTTCTCCTGTATGAAATAGGATATCTAGAACTCAGAACTGGTAAAACCAAGACAGACATATTTCTTTCTTGGCAAGCTGAGGGAACTAAATATTCATACCATCAACATCAATGGAGTTGACTTCCAGGAGCTGATACAGCAGAATGTTTAGAAGGTTATATATGACTTTTTTAGGAAAAAAAAAGGTATAGCAAGGGACAAACTCTTTCAGGCCATTTGTTACAGAGCAAGAACTCACACAAGTTACAGCTGTCATATTTTAGTTCATGGTAATAAGTTGAAAAGTGGCTATGTTTGCCCTACAGTAGATGCATTTACATAATGTAATTGGGATGATGTTTCCATAGGCATTTTGTTTTTGTAAGAGTTCTTTCCAGGTGTTTTATAGACATGGTCTTATATCTGCTTTGTGGTTCAAAGTAATGCATTTATCTTGTGATTCAAGTGGCTAAGAGAAAGCACCTGGTGAGCTAAGACAGCTGGACCCACAGTTAAGCGCTTGAAACACCCAAACTCCACTACATTTAATTATATGTCTGAATTTTTCTATTCAAATTTAACTGTTCCAAACAAAATAACTTCACAAACATTATTTTCAGCTTATAGCAGCAAAGAGAGATATAAGTCTAGTCCAAAAAGATTTAAAGTGGAGTTTTCTATCAATTTCATTTTGCTATTCTGGAATTCAGGCTTTGTGCTGACAAAAGCAAGTGAAAAGCTTACTCAATTATTATCTTCCTCAGCAGCTCAGGAGGAATATTATCTCTTCCTTATAAGCAAACCAGGGAGTGAAGCCAACTGGTTCAGAGGTAGGACTTGACATCAATGTAAAGAGCAATCACAGATTTACAGCGCATTTTACACCACCTGCTTTGTTTCTTCAAGTTCTACCTTCTGAGATGAATCAATTATGAGAACTATTTCATTTAACTTAAGCAAGAGAATAAAGAAAAGTTAATTTCTGGTCCTGCAGGCTGTAAGGAAGTGTTTGAAAATGCAGCCTGCAGCAGGATGAAGTCGTCCAGTTGCTGGCAGGGTTATAACCCATGTCCCTTTCCTCCCCTGCCAGGAAAGCAGCTCCTTCATACTCCTGTAACTCTCCCTTTTCTCAGAAATGTCCTGGTTCCCTTCCATGTCCGCTTGGTCCTCCCCCAAAAGAAGCTGAGATCCCATCCTGCTGTCCCTGTGCACGTTGCTGGCCGGGCAGGGGTGACAGGCTGCGGATGGTCCAGGGCGAGCGGCGTGCTGAGCACTGCCGAGGGAGCACGAGCTCACTGGCTAACGAGAGCCTGCCAAAAACGATGGGTAATGCTTGGGCTCCGCTCGCCTTCTCCTTGGGGAGGGCATTAGTAATCTCCTTTTCCTCTGCACAGTCACTGTTTTTCCTTAGAACTTGCAGTTACATCTTGTCTTTGAAACCTCTACATCAGTCAAATTTGTAGGGGGTGGGTTTGGTTTCTTTTTCCATTTTTTAAAAAAAAAATTAAAAATTTTTTTGAGGTTTTCCAAAAGCTCATGGTGGAGGAGGGAAAGTAGAGGAGAAGTTGCCAGGTAGACAGATGCATGCCTTTTTCCTTTAGAAAGGAACATTCTTGCAGTGCTTGATTCTGGGGGCCTGAGCCATGATCTCCACATAGTCAGGATTGGGAATACTATTCACTATTGGCAGGCACAACGGGTAGAATGACACAAATCCCAAAGATAATATTAAAATGCCATAAAGTTCAGTAAGATGTGCATTTCATTTTTAACTCTTCTTTAGTTTTGCTAGTGATAGTGTGTTAGGGTTTTGTTGTTGTTGGGGTTTTTTAAAATATTTTTTTGCCCACTAAATTTTAAAACAACTTTTACCTGGTCTCTTCATCACTTATTTTTCTCCCTTCTATCACCTACTTACTTCTGCAGTCATCACTTTCCAAAAACACTACAATGCCAGTCAGACAGAAAAATCACATATTCTATTATTATCAAAGAAATTAGATTCTTCAATAGCTCCCGATCAAGTGCAACTCATTGTGCTCTTTCCTAAATTCTTGCAATTTCAGAGAAAAAAGAATAAGCCAGCAACCAGAAAAGATGAAAAGTATTCTACTAGCAGCCTGGAGTTATTCAGAGTACGTATGAAATGCATTTTATGAGGGAAATGGAAAAATATTGCTCTCTGTTATGCAGCTGCTGGTGAATTCTGGGGTGCTTTTGTCACCCTCAGTCAGCAGTCCCCGTGCCACCACTCCAGCTGCTATTGCTGCCTCCTAAACAGCGGTGCTCAGCAGGGGCTGTTTGCCACCACGTGTCACCTGAGAGCAAGCTGAGCTCTCGCTCAGACCTCACTGGGGTGTCTGGCTTACAGGAGAGGGCCTTGGTCCTGCAGCCATAAATAAACGCTGCACAGAAGGGAGCAAAGGGACTCTTGCTTGCAGATTAATGCAATCTCTGCAGAAGACTGGGAAAAGAACCTTGAAGCTCCGCATGTTCGTGCTGGCCAGCCAGAGCGGGAGGACTTGCAGGAGAATGAACGGGCGAGGTACCAGCGTGGCTGCAGAGCACAGCCCAAGAGGAGTCACAGTGCTGAGGCTTTGCTTTGCTGAGCACCTCTCTTGTCCCTCTCCCTCACGAGTGGCTTCTAGCCATGGTCTGCCAGAACACTGAATTACTTTCATATCAATGACTGCATCATTATTTCCATCTGTTTGTTGATGGATCATTATCTTAAACTGTTTCTGGTGTGAAACCTGGTACCTGTCAGTTTCCACTTGGGGCAGATTTCTTTTTACAGATGTCTGATTAAGTCATTCTAGTTTAAAATAAAGAAACAACTAAAAATAATTTTATTATGACATTTGCTGTCATAATAATAAACAAACCCCAACTCAAATGCCCCCAAAGTTCACTAACAAGTCAGTGGTTTTCAGAAAGATCCTTACTGTGAATCATCCTATGTATCTTCCATAAAAACACATTTCTAGCACTTGAAATGCACTAAAAGTCAGTTTTAAAGTATAGGCATGGCAGGCAGTCTGCACTGCAAACTCCTGATTTCTAGTTCCAATGAACCACGGCCCATTTACGTTACCACATGTTGAGAGTAGCTGCATTGGTCTCGTGTAAAACTCAAATGCTCAGGATCTAAGGCAGCAAATTGCTTGCTTTGAACGTGGGTTTTGGCTCAAATCAGAGTATCACGGTCAGACCCTAAAACTATATGCCTGAAACGTGTGAGCATGATACATCCATCACTTCCATCAACTTTACATCAGGGCAGGACGATCAATTTTGATTGAATATTTGTGATTTATATCACTGGTAATGAGCTGAATATTAGGCTCAGTTCTGTGGTATTCAGTGAATTTGCATGCCCTGGAGAGGTGATACCAAAATAATATGAATGACCAGGGAGTAAAAAAAATTTTTTTGAGAGTTCTGTCCACATCTTTACCTATACCAATACTTTTGTTACATGAACACATGCAAAACACCTTGTCTGACATATTTTTAGGTAGACTCAGAATGGGAAAAGAAAAGAAGCTCTCTGAGAAACTGAAAATTCAGTCCTAACTTAGGCAAACTTCGGCATATTGCATGAAATTCCAGGATTTCCCTTTGCTGTAATACAAAGATTCCAAATATACAAATATATACAATACATACCAATTCCAGGATTTCTGTTTGCTGTGACATGCAGCCTGTGTTGAGCAGTAACCCCCCCCACTCTCCACACTGTGTGAGTTCCATAATTATTGCTAACAGTACATCAAATGTGGACTACATTTGATTTTAAGATCAAATGCAAGATTTTATAAGCCATAACCTATACAATCACACATAGATGTATCTCTCTTATGCAGAAAGCATATTAAAACTGTATTTTTTAATATATAAACAGGACTTAAGAGAATTTTTAACTATTTGCATAGAAAGTAAAAAAAGCACAGAGATATCACTTAAGTTGGCATAATAGAGAGACATTTTGAAGAGAAATAAAAGGTTACATGGAAAAAGAAGATAGATACACAGTAGAGATTTAAATATTTTAAGTCTTTTAATGCTTTCACTAGTAATGAAAATAGCAAGCTGAACTATTCCTGTGTAATATTAGAGTGAGTAGCTAAACATATTCCTTAAAAATACCTCTGTTACTAAAGACACTTAATTTACTGCCCAGGATTCTGGTGACAGCATGAAGAGGGGACAGACTAATTTTTCATAACTGGCTGTTAATTCAGTAAAGGATTTCTTCTGTGGATTTTTATGTATGCTAAAGGGGCAAACAAATAAGAGAGGCATTTGCATAGTGTCAGATATGCACAAAATCTCCAATACTGCTTTAGTAACATCTAGGAAAACCCAGTAAGGTTTTCTGAACTGGGAACTGCTGAATATTTATTAGTTGTTGAACAACATAAATTAGTACTCTTTGTAATCTATTTCTCAAGCATTATTTTTCTGCCTGCTAACAGTAACCCCTTGGGATTTTCTTTTTAACAGAATAAACTTTCAAGTCAGAAAGACTGGTAGAAGCCTAAAGCAAGTTTAGAGCAAGGTCTCTCTTGATTCATAGTACAAGTACACAGTTGGGATAATATTTAAGAATGACAGTGCTGTCTTTCAGTACTGCTGCCCACAATACTTGGAAATATATCCTTTCAGAATGTGAAGGCATATCCTCTGCGAAGTACCCAGATAAATCAGTTCACCCTTGGCTGTAACTAAATGCTGTCTAGTGACTTGTGATCGACAGGGCTTTACCCTCTGACAGCCAGATTCATTGTTGGGACAGCAACCAATCGTCGGGTTTGACGACATGAGCCTAATCAAAGTTGGAGTATAAAAAGCCCCCTTGGAATATATAAGGTACACCAGTGTGGCAAGCTGTCTCTCAGACTGCATTTGCTTTCACGGATCTGTTTAGGACTGAAAGGGAAAGGGGGAGGGGGAAAAAAAAGAAGGGAAAAGTGCTGCACTGAATGTGAGATCATGCAAAAGCTAGCGCTCTATGCTTATATTTACCTGTTCATGCTGATTTCAGTTGATCCAGTGGCTCTTGATGACAGTAGTCAGCCCACAGAGAACGCTGAAAAGGACGGACTGTGCAATGCTTGTATGTGGAGACAGAACACAAAATCTTCCAGAATAGAAGCCATAAAAATTCAAATCCTCAGCAAACTGCGTCTGGAACAAGCTCCTAACATTAGCAGGGATGTTATTAAACAACTTTTACCCAAGGCTCCTCCACTGCAGGAACTGATTGATCAGTATGATGTCCAGAGAGATGACAGTAGCGATGGCTCTTTGGAAGATGATGACTATCATGCCACCACCGAAACGATTATCACAATGCCTACAGAGTGTAAGTAACCCTGCTTCTTTCGCCTCCCACTGCCCCTCCGAGAGAGTTGTCTCCCTGCTGTAGAGCCACACAACTCCTCCTCGGGCTCTCCCAACAGGCTGCTGCTCTGCTGGAGGGAGGGAGGAGAGCATTATTTCTAAAGAATTTGAGCCAGGTTCAGATGACCGTGTGCCGATCCTTTGTTTTACTGTTCAGTTTTCGGCTCCTTATAATGTGTGTGCCCTGTAGCACTCAGGATTTGCCCATTGCCTTAGAAAGCAAAGGGAGATCTGCAGTTTAGTCAACTTCGTTATCTGCAGCACTCGGGGCATTTCCTCTCACAAATATAAAGTACAAGTGCAGATAACAAGAGAACTATATTTTTGTGAGGGAGGTTTCACTGGCCACTATTTTTAGAAGCAATAGAAATCAGCAGAAATGCAGCCTAGAGCACTACACCTACCTAACTGCAACATGCTATAGCAAGTGCAAGTAGAGAGTTAAATTCTTGCTTCTTTGCTGATCCCATAAACTAGCACCACCCACCTCGGAGTTAAAACTATATATTTAAAGCAAATATATGTGTAACATACTTAAATGTAAAAATGTCCGTGCTATAGCAATCAGCTCACGTAGTCGTGCCAAGGAAGAATGAAGGCATTTACTGAATGAGCAGATTCTGAGTTATCTTCTGAGTGCTAAACATCTGCTATGGCTCCTATCAAGTATCTTTTGCACAGCTAATACTGTAGTATCTTATGTTCTTCATCAGCTAAAGTATTTGACTATGGCAGCTGTTTTCTTAAATAACACTTATGAATATGATGTCAAAAAGGAAAAAGATGACAGGACATATAAAGCATGTTAGCAGTTACAGATATCATTATGATATGCAGACTAGAATAATATCAGCTGCTCTCACCAGCTAAAAATGAATCCACAGATGAAAAAGTAAATTTTTCAGTGAAATTTTTCAACTTAGTAATTATTAAGATGGGCACTTAATAGCATTATTTTACTGCAGCCTTATCACAAAGCTGAGGTCTGCCTGCACTTTTATGCCAGCCTATTAAGTTCAAGGCTTTATAACTATTTTTAATCAAACTGCTACATAGTTACAGTGACAGAATAAAAGTCACTGTGTTTCATTGCTCTGAGTTCATTTCCTACTTCTTATAAAAAGCCCTTGAGCTATTTTAAATGCACTAAAGAGACAGGTATCTTAAGTGATGAGATTTATGAATGTTAAAGCCCTGCACCATTTAGGATTAGTACTACCCATTTTATCCTGGCATGGAAAGATATTGCCATGACTAGGTATGACAGCTGCATCGTAGGCTACAGGAAGGAGGAACGCAGCACCGCACGTGACTTTCCTCTAATATTATTCAAATGAAAACAAAATGATCCTTATATTAATCCTCTCAATTATTTTCTTCCCACTGAGAAAATAAATTTAAGTGTTCATGCAGTTTGCCCAGAGCTGTATGGTCTGCAGCACGCTGAGGCTTTGGAATAAATTAGAAATAGCTGGATCACCACACACGTGTTGAGTCAGCTTATGCAGAGTTGCTATTCTGCATGCTTTATGAAGGTCCTCAGGAGGTGACCAGCAGAAGTGAATTGGTAATAGGTGATAGAATAATAATTTTGTTGACATCCGTTAAAGTTGCTATAGAGTGTAAACCATAGAAAATGAATTAAGTTAAATCCACTTTGTTGCTGGTACTCTTTATAACATATCGTAATATTTCCTATACAGTCTGAAAAAAATTAGTCAGGTTTATATATGCATTTTTTCTTGTTCTCTGTTCAGTAATCTGTTCTTTCCATTCATTTATAGCTGATTTTCTTGTACAAATGGAGGGAAAACCAAAATGTTGCTTCTTTAAGTTTAGCTCTAAAATACAATATAACAAAGTAGTAAAGGCCCAATTGTGGATATACTTGAGGCAAGTTCAAAAACCTACAACGGTGTTTGTGCAGATCCTGAGACTTATTAAACCCATGAAAGATGGTACAAGATATACTGGAATTCGATCTTTGAAACTTGACATGAACCCAGGCACCGGTATTTGGCAGAGCATTGATGTGAAGACAGTGCTGCAAAATTGGCTCAAACAGCCTGAATCCAATTTAGGCATCGAAATAAAAGCTTTTGATGAGAATGGACGGAATCTTGCCGTAACTTTCCCAGGACCGGGGGAAGACGGATTGGTAAGTCTATTTAGAAAAATCCCATTTCATTGAAAAGCACTTAAGCTCTGTCTTAAGGTTAAAATGGATGCATTGTTTAGGGAATGAAAGATAAAAGTTCTGTATATCCAATTCTTTCATTCTTTGCTCTCTGATCATCCCAAAAATCAGTAGCACTCCTCTGCCTATTTCCCTGTTTAAAAATTGAGAGAAACTGTAGTATTTCAGAGAGACATTTCGAGGCATTAACTAGAAAAGGTTTTGGTAATTACTGATGGATGATATTATCAAAGTAACATCGTTTTCAATTTTGAGAGCAAATACTGCTCAATAAGCAGCTGTTTCACATAAAGCTAAAAGAACAGTCCTCAGATTGTTTCATTGGTAGGAAAGATGCCTCCAATATTGCTGAGAAGGCAAGGGAGTTCCTATTTACTCTCTACGCATGTCTTTTCTATTAATAAACAACAAGAATTGTCTCTTCATGAAGGTGAGAACAGATGTTCTTCATAATGTTCTTCATCTTCCAATATTTAATAGAGTGCATCATTCCAGAAATGTCTGAATAGAGAAATTCTGCTTGATACAATAATTGAGTCATAATGATAAGAAAGAGCACAAAATAACTATCTGGTTTGTTTTTATAAGAATAGATGAACAAATTAATCCTGAAGTGTACCTACAAGTACACCTGAAGTAAACCTGAGGTGAAACTACAGCATTTCCCTAGCTATTTGTTTCTGCAAATCACTAATCATCTACAACCTATAAAAATTTCTGAACTCATCACAACCAAGTAATCCCTCCTTTTGAATAAAGTATGAAGAATATTATTCCACTTTTATTTTTATGTAGTAGATTAATCTGTTGATCACAGAAATATAGAAATATTTAGGTTGGAAAAGACCTTTAAGATCATTGTGTCCAACCATATTTATGCAACATTTAACTTCACAGCAGCATAATATAACTAAAAAGAGCTTAAAAGAAAAACTCTGTGATACCTTAATTGTACATCCAATATAAATGTGGATCTCCTGTACTTGAAACAGGCCAGCTGGATATCATGAACAGGAATGTCCTCACCACCTCCATCCATTCAAATGATGATACATATGGATAACCCATGGCTATCACCATCTATAAATAAACATTTCAGTGGCAGAGCAGGGTTAGAGGCACGGCTGATAACGAGAGAGGAAATCTCTCTTCTCTTCCCTCCAGCTCCTCCCAGTACAGGGGTGCTCCTCTCTCCAAACACTTCCCCATATAATTTACCTTTGGGAAGAGCACTTCCAGCAGCTCCACAGCTCACAGCCATGAAGGCAAGTATCTGGGGAGAGGGAAACCTGTGTAACAAAGTTAGCTGGGCTGTTATTCACTCCTGAGGAATGGTCTTCATGGAATGGCTCCATCAGTGCCAAGGGGCAGAAATCAGTATGTGGAAGGGAACAACTTCAGCAACTTTTTCAAACTCATGATCATGAAGGTTGCAATTCCCTTCTAGTCTCAGTTGGTGACTGTGGAAACACAACTTCAGTAGGAGGCATGTGGCTCGGAAATCTGCCAAAAGTACATTCCTGGCCACAGGACTCTTCCAGGAGTCAAAATATTTAGCTGTCTCTCCAAATTCATTCAGTCATAGAGTCATTCAAGCATGGCAGCAATAGGGGAGCAACTTTTGTCCTCCTTGGTCTGGAGAAAAAAACTTCCTTGATAGCCAGAAAGCCTGAACTCAATATGATTTTAACAGAGAGAATTTCAGAAGGACTCACAAAAGCTCTTATTATGGAACCTAAAACAAACAAACAAAACCCACATCAAAACTAAAAATCCAGCATCCTCCAAATTTCTGATATGTTCTCATAGCAGTTAAATGATGCTGGCACTGAGATAGTGGTGATTTCAGGGACAAATACTCAGGTCTTAAAGCTCTGTATAGAAAACCAGCAGGGAAATACAGAGATAATTATAACAGAATTGTAGAAGTTAAATTCTGTCTGCAAACTTCATTTCAGAATATTAATTTGATACATCTACATCTGAAATATTATTTGCATGTTTTTAGTGAACTTGGGCTTACCTCAGAAATGATTCCAGTTCCTTCTCCTCTTCTCACAGAACCCATTTTTAGAGGTCAGAGTTACAGACACCCCAAAACGGTCCCGCAGAGATTTTGGTCTCGACTGCGACGAGCACTCGACGGAATCCCGATGTTGTCGTTACCCGCTGACGGTGGATTTCGAAGCCTTCGGATGGGATTGGATTATTGCTCCTAAAAGATACAAAGCGAATTATTGCTCCGGAGAATGTGAATTTGTGTTTTTACAAAAATACCCGCACACCCACCTCGTGCACCAAGCAAACCCCCGAGGCTCGGCAGGCCCTTGCTGCACACCCACCAAGATGTCCCCCATAAATATGCTGTACTTCAACGGGAAGGAACAAATCATCTACGGCAAGATACCAGCCATGGTTGTAGATCGCTGTGGGTGCTCGTGAGATCCTCGTCAGATCCACCGCTTCACAAATCATGGAAGTTACCAAAAAAATGAAAAAAAAGAAGAAAAAAAAGAAAAAAGAGAAAAAGTTATACCCCCTCACCAGTCTTTCAAACTGTGAAGTTATGTACACAAGGCATTGCCGACCTCCTGTGTGCTACCGTACAGATTTAGTGCAGCACCAGCTACAGAACGTGAACTAAAGGACAATGTAATTACCTGATGGCTGCTTGTGAGCCAGCTAAAGAGAAAAGCTACAATCAAATCACCGGATTTCATCCATGAAGTTCTTACATTTTGAGGGAATCAATATTCAGTCATTCGGATGCAAATTTATACGCAGGTTTCAGTACACGTTGGTAATCAAAAGCAAGCTCCTTCTCACCTGAGGACAGAAGGAGCAGGCTTTTAGGTTCCTTCATTCACAGCTTCACTTAATATCGTATTTACAGGAGCATATATACTGGTAACATATACACCACTACACAATACCACCAGAATCATCCTTAAACACTTGAATATATAGTGCAGACTTGCGAAATGTATCAGATGAAATTCCACGTAAACGGACAAATCCTGAAATTAGGGATGGCATAGTGTACTTAGCGTGTTTCCATTCCTTTTTCTCAATAGTATGTTAGTAATCAATGGCAATGGTGCTACGTAAGCAGGCTGAGTAAATAGGAAAATAGTTATATAAGTGAAAGAATTTAGGCTTAATAATGAATTTGCCCTATCCTCAGGTACACTATTCAACATTCGCAAGAAATAGATATTTTTTAAATGAAAAGGAATAGTTTTCTAGACACAGAAAAACAGAAGGCAGCAGAGAAGTCCAACATTCAAATTGCAATCCCACATTTTAACCTGCCTTTGCAACATTACCGTTTGCACTATGGTAAACCAATGCAAATAGTTGGTTGCTACAGATATTGTTTAAAAACCACTTTGATATAACTGACTTGTGTAATATGTATGCATCAATATTTTGTAAATAAATGTTTATTTTTTAATCACTGTTGGTATATGTTCATCACAAGAAAAGAATGGCTTTAACCTGTACTTTAGTTTAATAAACAAACCCCAATATTCTCTTCATAATATAATTCTCTGGATTTTAACACAAATAATATGTAGGAACAATGCAACAAAGTAAACCATATGTTGAGAATATTCTACATTTTATATGTTTTTTACATTGGTATGAGCCATCTAGGATAAATGATGGCTGTTGACATGTTTATAAGGTTCTTTGGGTTACTGTTTTTATGGTCATTTTGATCCACAACTGAATTTCCATATTTTGAATGTTATGTTCATAAATAATGATGATACCACAAAAGATTGCTATTAAATGCATTTTATTATATTTAAAAGTTTGCATCAAAGTATTTTCTGTATTTGAGTAAACATAGTACATGGATTTCCACACAAATTCTGTACATTTTCCTTATAGTAAAAAATTGTTAATTGAAATTAAAAAGATCTATTTACTATAAAGTCCATTTTATTTCACATGTAAAATAGAACTGATAAACCAGGTGTTTGTTAAGACAACACAATCACTGTTAAAACATCTTCATGTTAGTATGATGCACGTTTTTGTTATATTCCAGAATTCAGTTTTGAACTTTCCTTTGTGTAAAACCACCCTAAAATTGCAAAACTGCTTGATTTTCTTTCCCTTCCTCTTTTATATATTTTCTGCCTTGGTGGTAAATATTTTGTATTGAGTTTTTTTACTTTTTTAAAATTTGTATGTAAGGACATTAAAACTTAAAGTTTGAGCGATGAGGTTTGAAACTTAAAAGCAAACAGATTTTCTGCAATTTCTTTTGAATGATAAGGAGTTCTGCTAAAGCTGTGTCCGAGCATCAAGCAGATGTTCAGCTTCTCCTGATGCAGTTCACCAGAGCAGATCCCTGGGGCCCTTAAACACACTTTCAATTTAGTTTCCCACAAAACACCATCAGACTAAATGAAAATCTAAAAACTTTTGGAATACAGACTCTCGGTGAAGCCATAAGAATTAAAAGTACAACAAAATTCCCCTCCTAACCAAAATGACAGAATTAAGGGAGAAATCCTCTCTTTGTTGAAGTCAATGGTAAAACCTCCACTGGCTTTGAGGGAGACCAATGTTTTGCCCTTTAACTCGTGACATTCAGGCACCAAGTAGTGCCATCCTGCCCATGTGAACTATCAATAGCATCTCCTTGTGTGAGGCTCTTGAACCATTCAGAGACTTCAAATTAACTTCCATATACCCTGTAGCTAAACATTCACTGCTTTAATTGGGCCAGTTCATACAGCAACAGCTGCAGAGATGCAGCAGTGTGGACTTTGCAGTTGATAGGGAACAAAATATATTCCCAGTCTGCACCAAAGTGGGGGTTTGTGCAGTTACAACACCTGCAGGATTATTTTTACTCATGATAAGTAAAATAAAGCTAATTCAAATTCATTTACCCCCATACAAGTGACATCATTGGCTGCCTGGTAATAACTGTACCCTGCACAAAGGCAGTGCACAAGTGATGCAATTTTTTGTTCCTGGAATCAATGAAAACAAAACTAAATCAAGAAAATAAGTAATATGAATTCCAGGAAGCATCTACTCCAAACAGCATTCCATCTTGACACTGAAACAAATTTTATTTTGTAAATTTTATGCAGTATGCATCTTTTATATTTTGCCAAACTTGAAATTATCATAGAGCAGTTCTGGCTCCTGTGATTTAATATTGACCTTACAGACAAGTGGCTACTCATGGAACATGCTGTGGGCTGTGATCTTGTTGCTTTTAGCTGCTGAACAGTTTATTATTAATGTGTTTATTGACAATCAATTTAAGATGTCAATGATTCCTTCTGTTCTTATGGTTACATCCTTATATTTCCAAGGCTCAGGTCTGAGAGACTTCAGCAGCATCTGTGAATACTTTGTATGGCTCTCAAACCTCACTGTTAAGCTGTGTATCCAGAATAACGAAAATAGCCAATGAGGGATGATGTGCGAGAAATAAACAGCATCATTTCCTTGCCTGGCTTCCTACGAATTCCAACAGGAATGAAAGAGGTAGAATCCAGCTTTCCAAGGCAGTGTTCAAGTGCCCCAAGATGCACGTGCACACCTGCAACAGGGCAGTCCCTCATCTCTATACTGCTTCAGCTCTTCCCCTTGGCTCTACTGCCCAGCTCTTTCCATCCCAGCGTGAGCCAGTCCTTTTCCAGTGCTGTTCCACCCCTACCTCTCACCCAGCTCCAGTTACACTGTAACTCAAGTAGCATTTCCCCTCCCATATTTCACAGCATCTCCCATCCCACCCCCCCCCCCCCCAGCCAATGTCCATCCCCAGCACACCCCACACTCTTGCCCCACAGCCCCTTTTGCAGGGGGAACAGCCCCCTGCAGTACTGCCCTCCTGTCCCTTAAGCAGATCCAGTGCATCCTGCTTCTGCTGGAAGCTGCGGTTAGGGGAGAAACCTTGCAATATGCTCAACAGAGCCCGTGGGGAATTTAACAGCTGAACACAGAAGTCATCACCACTAAGCATAAATGCACTGCAATTTTTCACAGATGTACTGTTTTGCTAAATATGAGCAGATTTCAAAGGAAGAACTAAAGGCCAAATCCATTCATAGCCTTAGGTAGCTTTTCCTCAATTCTGTGGAGTCTAGGTTTGGAGTTTGTGGTTGTTCATTGGGGGTTTGGGCTTTTTTGAAGGTTTTTTTGGGTGGTTTCTTTTTTAATCAGAAAGATTATTGAATTGACTCATTCTTGGATGCGAATGACCCATTTTGGCTAAAAGTCTCAAAAAATAAATCTGCTTGAGATTAGGTTTGGACAGCTCAGTCAGGGCAGACAGATTTTGTTAAAGCTACAGTAAAACAAAGCAGGTTATTATAATCTAAAGTACTGGATGGACAAACTTCATAACCAAATTATCCCACCTCAACTTATAAGTTTAGTACAACAAAAAAATAAAGTTAGGAAACAGTATATAATGGAAGGCACTAGCTAGAAGCTTTACAAACAACACAGTACCTATGTAGCTCAGCAAAACTGTCTGGAAGAACCTTAGTGGTGTGTTTTAACTGACTCAAGTTAGCTATGTACTTCCACTTTAGCTTCCTCCCAACAATGTTAACTGCAGCAAGTAGATATCTATACATTGATGTAACACCAGCAAAGAAACTACTAATGCAACTGCATCTGCTTTTCTGTCAAGTCTTTCCCTGCAAGAAGCAAGACCATAACCCTCGCTTGAAATGCAAGTGTAACATATTTGAAGCCACAAAAACAAGATGTTAACAAACTCTGGAAACACTAAAACTCCAATTCTCCTATTTAGTTTATAAAAGCCCTGACAAAATCCAAAGGAAGAAGTTAGGGCTACAGGCCAGCTTCTGAATTTGAATAGGCAAGAAGTACAGCTCTGTTTACTCTTGGCCGGTTCTAAATAATCTCAAAATAAGTGATAGTGCTAACATCTGTTGTAGCAATCTTGCAAAACAAAAAGAAATGGAGAAGTGCAAACGTACAGTTCATTCAACAGTGAACTAATCCAATTAATTATTAGGTGTATTGATAAATTAAACAGAATTATTCTCTTTGGTGGCTACACAGGGTCAATTGGAGGGATGAAGAACTGTAACAGCGAAAATGAAACAAAAAACCTGTCTGTTTTTATTGTTTCAGAATATAGATGAGAACAAATTGTGAAGCCCTCTGCAGATGAGGTGTCAAGATCAGCAACAAGCTTTGCAGCATCTTGGGTGTAAGTCTGGCTGATTTTCACCAGCCTTAGCCACTAAAGCCTTCTGAGGCTACAGAAAAGACTGTTCCTTTTCTTTAGAAGTGGACATGACTCTCACACTACACATGCTTTCAAAACAGTACTTTCAGAAAATATAAAATAACTTAGTGTCCACGAGTCAACTTGTGATCTTGAACTCGTGTTCTTAATGTAGGGGCTCTCTGTGCTCTAAATCTAATTACGAATCAAAAGTAATCAGTGGTCCTAAAAGCAATTGCAATTTCTCCCTATAGAAATGCCCTTCACCTACAAGTCAATAACCAAGTAAAATTTCAAACCTGTAGCTTTTCCATTATATTTATCATACTACCTCTGTACAAGTAAAGTGAATCCCTCTTCAAGAGCTGAAAGTATTCAGATCAAATGAATCCTACCTGTGGAAAGGCAGAGGACAAGCTCCAGCTCACCAGTGTCTTTTCTGTTACTCCTGATGAGGCCTGTATGGCCTTGGGTGAGATCTGGTTGGGAAAGAACAAAAATGCTTGGTTTTGGCATTATGTTCCATGTTTGACCAGTAAAATTACCAGGAGCACTCAAAGGTTATGATGGTATGGGAAGAATACCTGGGAAAGCATTATGGAGGCATTACTTGGCAGACAGCTTCCACTAAACTTTAAAAAAGGCAGTTTGGGAGACAGCTGCAACACAAGGAGGACAATATCCTGAAATCATGTAAGGTGTAACATTCATTGTAAAGCAGTCATATGCTAACAAGGTCTGCTTCTATGCATTTCAAGGAGCTGAGTACAATATAAAAAGTGAAATTTAAAGCAGTTAAATAATTTGAGGGATGCAACCAAGGCAGCAAGAAAGATTTTATCTTCCCAAATCCAGGATGATACTGAAGGCATTTGCTAAACTTTTACTTCTACCTTAAGAATGCTTAAACTGAAAAGGCCCACTCTTTACCAAAATTAAAAAAATGTTTTACAGCAAATCTAACTTAAGTATAATCTGTTGCATCATAATTTGAATATGTAGCAATTCAAAATATAATTACTCATAACTTGGCTAATAGCTTGCAGTTAAGGTTCATGATTCATGCACTCTTTCTGCAGAAATCCTTACTAGTTTTTTACCTAGGAGAAGAGCAATTATCTTCCCAACCAAGCAATGGTATTAGGGAGCTAGAGCATTATTTCAGGGCACTTTGTGGCACCCAATTAGGCATTCTTAAGCATCAAACACAACAGCATGGAGAGCAAAGCTTTTCTTTATGCTTTAGCATCTGTGCATTTGAAGAGGAGGTTTATTCTGATTTCAGTCAACAGCAATCTTCTCTCCTACTAACGTTTTCACCATCATTTTTTCCCGTTGCTGTTCCTCAAATCCGGCAACGCTGACATACGAAGCAGCAAGCTGAACACCTGGCTGTCACGCATTATGGCATCAGGTTGCAGCTTCGCCTCTCGCGCAGCGCCAGGTGGTCGGGGGAGTGGGAGGCACGTCAAACACATGCCTTCGGGCTGAGCTCAGCTGCCTACTGTATGCTGCTGTCATGTGGGAAAGCTCAGCCTAGGTGCTAGTCCAGGGGAAAATGCCCACTGCTTCGCTGCTCTAGGTGACACCTACCACACTCTGCTGCTGGCTGGCCAGAGCTTTCTGCTCGCTTGTGCTGCTCACCCACCGCGAGGTGGGACAATGAATCTCACAGGATTCCAGTCATGAACCCTGTGTGCCCAGAGGTACCAAAGAACATAGGTTATTCCAACTAACAGCAGCATAACTTCATTATAATGGAATCTTTTCCTTCTAGAGAAGAATGTTCTAAGAACACCCTAAAACTGGGCTTTTCCCCAACGCAGAAGCGTTCCTCTCATCATATCACAGCATGCAGCCACAGCATCAGAACTTTATACTCTGACCTGCAGTCAGATCTCACAGATCTGAGTTCTCACATCACCATGTATCAACAGTCATCAACAAACTTGATAAATCAAACTAATAATATTTATTTAACCTGGTTTTTGTTACCATGGCACATTCCATTTACAGTTACACCATTTGCCTAAGAAGACAGAAAAGGCAGCTACCCAAAATATTCTCTTTTGAGGTCACTGTGTTGTCTCTGAAATAGTCTTAAGATACTTGCCTTACCTTTTGTTTTTGCTTTTATGTATAGCTTGTGACTTATTTACTGATCAATTTTTTTTGTGCTGATATATTTTCAGCTCTCCAATACCTTATTAAAGCTGGGAATACTATTAAAGCATCCTCACAGAACTCTCCTCTCGTTTCTAAGAGCATCTTACTCTTGTTCCGAAACAATTGTCTCAACTTTTCTTTTCAACCAATATAGACCTAGACTCAAGCTCTAGTTACCACAAAATGATAAGCCCAAAACTGACTATCACCTTAGGGATTAATTTACTGATTTATATTTTAAAATTGCACTCTTAGGAACATTTAAAAAAATTAGAGAAGTTATTTTTCAATAAAAGCACTTTTCGATCTTAACTATAATTTTTAGCAGGGTATTGCTCTGGAAACGGATCCTACACCAAGTGTTGCTTTTTACCACAACTTTCTTCTCACCACAGTGATATCCCTAATGCCTTACTTTTAGCAGTGTACTTGTGTGAAGACTACTGGCCTTTACAAAATGCTTCAGAAAACTGTAGCTGTCCTTGACTGCCCACTTCTTTACATCACTTGTACAAGACCTCATCTGAATGGAGTTGAGGTAATTGCTACTACCACGTGAACACATATGACAATCCTCATGGATAAAACGAATCATGTCTATGGAAGGCACAGTGCAATCCTCAGCACCCATTGTTTGGGTTACATACAGCTAAACTTCAGGTCTTTCGTTGAAAAACAACTGAAAATTGGTTCCACAAATTTCTCTTGACTGTGATTAAGAAGGAGCTTAGTTGCAACAAAATGCAATTACTCAGTTTTGGCCACGCAGCCTTCACGAGGCTTTTCCAGATCCGCTCCCACGGACCCTAATTCTGGTTTGGAAGCCAATTGTTCCTTGGCAGCGTTGCCATGGATCTCACTCAGAGATTTAGCAACACATTCTCCACCAGCTTACAGCAAACACCAATGTCTACAGCTCACCCACAGCTTGCTTATACCACAAGTTGGAAGTTATCCATGTAAGATCCTGCCCATTACAATTACAGGGAAGGTGGAAAGCTGTGCCACATGAGACTGAGTTCTTGTAAGTGTACCAGATACTGCATTTTCACAATAAAAAGTGTCTAAACACAAAGTCATACATAGAGATAAACATGCAGGAGGAATTAAGATTTTCCAGGCATTTGCAGAGGGACGGGGATCAAACTGATCTCCCCACCAAGGGAGACATCATGGTGGGTATCTGTTATGGAACATCTAACCAAGAAACCAGGAAGCCTCCTTTAAAGGCTTCTTTCCTAGATGAAATTTCACAATTCCAGGTTAATGTGGGGTCTTTAACCACCCCCAGCACCTGCTGGAAAGGCAATGCAGCACGGCACCAGCAATCCTGGAGGTTTCTGGAGGATGAGGGGGATGTGCTGCACAAGAGACTTTTCACTGGCACTGCTACTCACACCTTGTTAAGAACGTGATGACCCAGGGTAACTGCTCTGTCCCAACCCAAGCCATTCCACGATCCTGTGACTGAGACAGTAGGGCAAAGGAAATGAGGGAGGCAGAATAATGGAGGAGCAGCTTTGGCAAAAATAAGGCTGTGTGGCATCAACATGGACATCAGAATCAGGTGCCTCAAATTGCCAATATTTTTGACTATTGCTACAATGATGACAGAAAAATAAGTGTTTACAGGATCTGAAAAGCCCCTGTTCCACTGGTTCTCCTACTGCACTGAAGCATCTGACTTTAAACTTGTATTCCATAGAGAAATACATTTCTGTTTGTTTTTCTGGTTTTTTTTGTTTATTTGTTTGGTTTTTTTTTTAAGTGTGGGGAAGCCTTCTAAATTCTGTATTTCTTTTCTTCTGGATGAATGCACTCTCCAGCTGTGGGAGAACTCTCCTGATAAAGTACTGTTACCTAATGTGAATAAATAGATAAAACTTGGGGTAATGGGAGAATGGTACAGCCTCATTCAGCAGGTGGGAGGAGGAATATTATTTTAATCCTTTGCTCCAATTAGGTTTTAAATCTTCTCTCATCATTCATCAGCTGTGCAGGTCATGAGACTCCCAACAAACACCCCAACTCTGTGAGCTGTGTGGACTTCAGACAATAAAGAAAGTTATGTAAATTTTTTGTAAAAATAATTATGTTCTTTAATGATTTTTAAAAAAATATTTAACCTTTTCCAACAATGCTTGACAAGTATGAATAATTGGAAGAATTATTGGCATTTTTACTAAAAAAAAGTCACAGAAAAATTCTTTTTTCCCCCTCTGCCCAGATGGTCATATTTAAGCAAACAGTAAAATCATGAATAAAAACCCCTTGGTCTCAATAACAAAATCCTGGACTGGAATCTGAATTTCATGACCATTATTTTACAAGTGAGACAAAGTCTTCATTTCCAGATTTCAGTTGTGCTAAAATACTCAAGCAATCTTTATTCTATACACGTGGAAAGAATGTAAGAGAATATTGCCATTGTGATGGTTTGCTTTAACACACTACAGAGATTACTACAAATAGATGCATTTAATCCCAGGAATTTTTTTGGGACTACCAGGAAACCTATATGAGCAAATGGATGGAAACACACAAACATTTATTTGGACTGCTGTTCAGAAATCAGGAGCCTAGATTTCTGATTCAATTTTTTGTATGTGTCCTTAGCCCCTTCTCCTTTGGCTTTAACTTCTAACAACAGAAAAGTTCCACTCCCACTGCAAGGAAGACAGTGGAAATTGGCTGCTCAAAGGCAAACTTTTAGTTGGACATTTTGAATGCTTTTTATATGTCACATATTTGTGTTTAAAGGACAATCTGACCATGCATAAACCTTTAGGTGAGAAAGTGGCTTTAACACACAGCTTTGACTTCAGCATTATTCCATAGTTTCATTCCTGCTTGAGAGTTCAACAGAGCAGGCTATAATTTATAGTAAATTACACTTAAGACTACAAAATTCTGACAGTTTTACTCCTGTGTTGTTCAATGCACTAAGTGACCCTATCATGAGGCTGTTGACCTGGCACCCTTGGGAAGTACAGCAGATTTTTCTCAGCTAATGCATGGCCTCACTCAGCAGGACAGGGCAGGCTTGCTCTAAAAAAAGGGCAGCACAACAGCCCCATGATCCTGTTACCCGAACTAGTGCTACACAAATGAAGAAATGAGACACCCATCAGTTGAAATAAATTTTGGAAGAAAATTCTAACATATATCTGTCTCTTACAACTAACATTTGCACCAAAAGTGTCTATCATATAGCAGAATGGTTACTCCTTAATCAAAACAATAATTAGCCATGTATTTCAAAAACCAATTTTTCATATCATTGTGAGCATGAACTCGAACTGCCACAGACTGGGATACACGTGCACTCTGACAAAGGGATACCCTGTTATCTTCTGTGCCATTGCTCAAAAACCCCAGACTGTTGCCAGATGCTAAAAGCAGACTTCATGGCTTGTAGTAATCATAGTAGAGCCACATGAAGTGCCATACAAAGAAATAGAAACATAATTTTCAAATAAAAGCACAGATGATTTAACAATATTAATCCCTTTATCAGTAGTTAATCAAATAATTTCCCCATTGAAAACAAAAAATATTAGATACATAGATTTTGATTCATATATAGAATATTTTTGAATGACTTAACTAGAAAGTCCGTCTCCCCTAAATGTGTATTGTAAACATCAGTCACAAGATGGAACTAACAAAAATAACCTTAATGAAAAACTGAAGTGTAAAAGAGCTTCTGTATCCAGCTGAAGACTTCACAATGAAATTAGGACAATCCTAAACTAATGGTACAGTCACTGAAAGATTTTTCCGTTCCTCTTTTCAGGAAACCCTGTATGAAATGCTGAGATCTGGGAATGTACCTCTGGCTACCGTAGCTGTTCTTAACCCCACCAGTAGAGTCATGAAATTTGAAACAGCAACCTTTGTGTTACCCTAATTCACACTTCAATTCCCAGCTAACTCCTAAAACAAAACCATGCTAAAGTCTACCTTCAAGACTAAATCATAAAAACATTCAAAAGTACCGTGACCATAGAATGGTGAAAGGTAGGTTAGAAGTTAATCCATGCTCCAGACTCGTTCTTTTGGGGTGACTGTGACACTGGGGGGACACAGCCTCATCTTCCTGCAATTTCTGGTAATACACTCAATGTTTCCCTGAGTAATGTGACAAACTGACTGCGCTGCTGGGGGAAAAGGCAGAGAAAATTAGGAGGGAAGTTGAGCCTGTGAAGAAGGGAGGGCAGGGGAAAAGTGTTTTTAGGATTTGTTTTTATTTCTCATTACCCTACTCTGATTTGATTGGTAATAAATTCAGCTTATTTCCTCAAGTCCCATCTGTTTTGCCCATGCCTTTAATGGCTGAGTGATCTCTCTCTGCCCTTATGCCAACCCATGAGCCTCTCATTATATTCTCTCTCCCCTATGCAGATGAGGGGATAGAGCGAATTTGGTGGGCACCTGGCATCCAGCCAGGGGAAGCTCACCACAGGTACCCAACACACAGATTTTTGAAAATTCTAGAGATAAAAATTAAATAATTTCTCCAACTCCTAATATGTACTACTTAGGGCATATGTTAGATTTGGGAGCTTAGACTAGCTCTATACTCCTTGATTAAATTAAGCTCCTTACTGAATGTGCACACTCCTATAGCAGAAGGATCCTACACCACCAAATGCCTTTGAGAAAAAAAGAAATTCCCTACTGAATGAGAAAGTTAGATTATCTTAAGCCTTACAGTGAGCATACACTAGTAATGGAAATACAGTTTGCTTTTGAAAGTACTATTCCAGAAGGTGAACTGACTCCAAAAGCAGTAGGAAACTGAAACACCCTAAAACTCCTTTTTTCCTCCTCCCTCCACCATCATTATAGTTTACCACAGCTTAACTATTCTGTGGGGCCAATGTATCCATGTGCAATGGGGACCCCAGCTGTGGAAGTCCAAGGTCTAAACAAGTAACCTGAATTAAAGCATGGCAGGGGCAAGCCCAATACTGTACCTTGAAGTGATACATCTACTCTGAGCACAGCACTGCAAAGATTCCCCCAGGACTGTCACTGTTTCCAAACACTCCTTTGTGATTTGGATAAAAAGCTGCCAGGGTGTTTCCTCGGAGACTTCACATCACCTCAAAAGAATGCTGTCGACACCTAATCTCACAGCAAAGAGCGCCAGACATTTTCCACTCTGTCCATTTCTCTGAAGCTCTTTCTCACCAGGTGATTACCACCCTATATTTAACTGGAAATTCAGTTTTCATCCCAAAACCTAAAAACCTATCAGGTGATAAAAAACCCAACTCATTGCTTCAAGAACACCATCACAAGTGACGTAATAATGGCAGAGACTTAGGGCTACTCATCAAGAAGACAAACTGCTAACACTTCTTCAGCATAAAACATTACCAGAGAGCTAGTCCAGAATAACCTCTGCACGTGGACATTTGTTTTTAGGGCAAAGTGTACTTCAATTCTGGAAGAATTACTCCTTTCAAATATAACATACAGAAGAGAAGAATACCTAGCAAATATGAATCATTCCTTGATGGGACAAGGATGGATGACACACCATGACCTACCCCAAGAGCACTCATAAAACATAAGGTATGTTTTTGGACAGCTGCCAGCTTCTTAGCCTTCCTCCAGGACCTTCATGCAGTGTTTGGTAATTCTTGTCTTTCCATAAAGACACGTAATTTGTCTTATGTTGAGTACTGACAGACACTCAACAGTGATCCGCTGCTTTTAGCTTTTCTTTGTATAATACCTACCAAAATTATTTGAATATGGTTAACTTGGAAGAAGTTTGCATGGTTTTATCACTACACTCTGAGCATAATGAAAAAGTGACAGCAAAAAACCAAAAAACAAACCACATCAGTTTTTAAATTGCCAGCAGAAATAAGCAGTCTCCCAAAATAAAATTACTTGAAAGAGAATGCGATGCTGCTATGTAAGTACAAAACTCAAGTAAACACAATTTTTCCTCATCCTTCCAAAAGTTTGTTGAAAAAGGATGTAGAAGCGTAGGAAGCAGAAACTTTAAGGATTCTTCAAAGATCCATGTGTCCTTCTTAATCCTATTCCTGTAATGGGAAGCCTTCCCAGTGAAAGGAGACACCTGCTTTTCTGTAGTGCACAGTTCCCCTATGGGCCATGAATAATCTGATACATTTCAGCAGTGGTTTTCATCCTCCTGAATCCAGTGGTAATCCTATTTAAAACACAGAATGGATTTTCTGAGGTAATAAATTATCTGTTATTAACATGAGATTTTTGGACAAATTTGGCTTTACAAAATTAACTACAGCTTTCTAAATACCTAGATAATTGGTCAGTTGTACTTTGATATCCTGCTTTCTCAGACTGACATTCTACTATTCAAGCTGAAACACAACTCGGACAAGGCAAGATAATAACCTGCACTCTAAAGATGACGTTTATATTTCATTTGTTCACATTGTTACATGTTGAACCAAACATTTAGAAACAGCTAAGGAACTAAAAACATTGGTGGAAAGCTAAGCTACATTATATATGTAGCACTTGAACATTCATCTGTTTCCCAGGTCCGAAAGTCCAAGGCTAGAAGAAATATTTATTATTAAGAACCTCTCTTAGACACCTAATCCAAATGGTCCTGTTCAAGTTTGCTTATGCAAGCTAAGCTACATTATATATGTAGCACTTGAACATTCATCTGTTTCCCAGGTCCGAAAGTCCAAGGCTAGAAGAAATATTTATTATTAAGAACCTCTCTTAGACACCTAATCCAAATGGTCCTGTTCAAGTTTGCTTATGCTGTACTGAACTTAAAATAGTAATCCTCAGTTAGCCAGTGATGTTTTTGCTTTCTTGCTTTTCTTCTAGCCTCAGGAGTATTACAATCTTTGCTGTGCAGGTTTTTATAAGGCTTATACATACTTGATCATAAAAATAGATGCTCTGAATAGAAGGCAGTACAAACCCCCTCCTCCCCTCAGTCAACGTTATGATCTCACCAAAATTGACCACCTATAGCATGAACCTAGCAAAGCCAAGAAATGCAGTTTGAAAACAAATTATTGCTAATTTTATAATTAGCTTTAGCAACTGTCCCTGTCTGTCCTACCTTAGGCACAGCACCTCTGCTACAAGTTTATGCAGCATCTTCACCAGAGTCCTAGTGCCGTAAGAGCAATACCAGAACACAATCACGAGCTGCTGTCAGACTGTCCCTGTGAGTGATCCACTCTCAAACTCCACTTGGCACATGGGAGAGCAGCAGCAGCTACAAATTCAAGGGTAAGGCCTTTTATAGCTGTAGCTCAGAGTCTTAAACAGGTTTGAACAAGTTACCTGAAAATTCAATCAGCAGCCCAGAGCTCTTTGGAGAGGTTTCCACAAATATAAATTATTTACGAATAAAAGTAATTCCAGTTTTGCAAAGCTTTTTGCAAAGTCTGTTTGATGAGTTTATTTTAGTATTATTTTACATGGCTATGCTCATTTCAGCCACACTGAATGGATAATGAAAATCACTCAATATCATTGCCTTTCCAGCTGTAGTTCTAGCTGAAATATTAAGCTATCACATAACAGTGGCAGTTCTCCAGGCAGGGGAAAAGAGTGTTTTGCACCTGTTTACAAATGTATTTACGCATTATTCATCATTACCTTGACACTACATCTGACTAAATACATTCATGCAAGACTCATTTTCCTTTATGCCTGCTTCAGTGCTCTCCTAGTCTTAGGTCTTCACTCTGTAAATGGCAGGGAATCCCCAAAGGCACTTGCCATTTTGCTTTCCTGCATCAGTGTGGGGGGTTGAGGTGCCCACCAAATCTGCTCTATCACTCCCCTCCTCATCTGGACAGGGGAGAGAAAATGTAATATAAAATATAATAAAAGGTTCATCATCTGAAAGGCAGGGAGAGATCACTCCCCCATCACCATCACAGGCAAAACAGGCTGGACTTGAGGAAATGAGATGAATTTATCACCAATCAAATCGGAGTAGGACCCTGTACCACTCCCACTACCAAAACCTTGCCATGCAAACCCAATCTTCTGTGATTTAAAGAACCCATAATATGCATTCATTTAACATTTCCTTGAAGATCTTTGAAGCCACCCATCTGCTGACCAACACCAAACTTAGGTAAGCAAACTTCTCTTGGATGCCCCTTTCCAAGAGAAACCTCATTCCTGAGGATTGTCTTCTGTTCCTGATCTTACTCCTCAGTGTCAGTAACTTACACAAGCATCGTTCCAAGCACAGGCGTAAAGGCAAAGGACAGTTTTACTTCTGCAAACACCGACCAATCCCTCTTCTTAATTTTAGTATCACAATTGCTCTAGGAGTTTGAATCAGGCTTGAGCTGTTTTGACAGTGTTACACAACCAGGGAATTGAAATCAAAAGTACAAATCAAACTTGATGACAAAATTTAGTTATTTTAGAGCCATGATACGATGTAAGGAACTACTGGGAAAATTTAAAACAAATACATTTCCTTTGCTAAGCTTTGTCCAAGATATTGACATCACTGCTAAACCCAAAAAATATGGCAGGTTATTTGAGGAACAAATCGGACCATAAGGAAAATGTATGAATTTCACCACCCCAAGATTCTGATTAATTCCAATCACCATTTACTAGCTATGATCAATCTATTTCCCTTCCCTTAAGAACAGGAGTTATTCTGACAAGTTAAGTGCTAAGCAAGAACTTAAACAATTTATAGAGGAATTGGTCTTGAAAATGCTTTGCCCACACTGATCTATATGAACTGGACATTTTCTAGATGCCTGCAATTAGATTTTCTTGGCATGAATATTCCTTTAGGTGTGACTGTATATTGTTTGCCCTCCCCATTGCTTTATAAGGGTAGCAGAGCTTTAACTGCACTTCAGGAGGGTTGGCTGATTGGTTGCTTTGTTTTTAACGAGACAGACTTTTTTTAGACTTCAGAGTTTTTAACCTATGTTTCTTCAGCTAATTGGGATGATGGGCAGGGTGGGCGACCGAAAAGGATCATTGCAAATATATACAAATTTACTTTGAAGGTATGTACATGTTTCAGCATAAATGAAATTTACTCCCTACAGACTCTCATCTATGGGATTCAAAGGTATTCTGCATTGAGCTTCAGACAAAAAAGTGCAATCTGAAGACTGAAGAAAGCACACTACAAGTTCTTTCTACAATTCTGCATCAACACGTAAAAATTTCATGCAGAAATCCAATTTTAAGCAACATCACCCAAAAAACTCCAAGGAACTGCTAAAGGGAAGCAGCATGGACAGTCTGAGCCTCAGAGGAACAACACTAACATGTTCCTTTTTATTTGATAGCTAGTCTTAATACAGTTAGAAGAGTCTGACAGATGAAGGCTGACTTTATCAAGACAGGATTGGTAAAACTTACTACTTTTATGGAGTAGGCAAAAGACATGGAGGGTATGAAAAAGTTCTAGGAAACAATGAAAATTCATTTTTCTCTACATGGAAACACGGAAATCTTTCCACATAGCAAGCACAAAATTTAGTATGGTTCAGAATAAAACAGGGGCTTTGAAAGGGGGGGGAAAGATAAATAATTTGGTTACATTGAAAGCCTAAAACTACCTTTTACAGGAACTTGAGAACATTCCTAAATCTTATCACAACATCGGATATGAGATATTTTCCACAAGATCCTTTCCTTATCATCTCTTCCAGTTGAGGCAGTAGCCATACAGAAAACACTGCTGATCTAAAATTCCCAGTAGTGGGTAGATGGTTTCCCAGTGTGGGTCCAGTGACACAACAGACACAGGAGTTCTCAGAGGCTGCCAGAATCTGATAGAGCTGTGGCTTTCCAGAGGGCTGCTATCAGGAGCATCTGGAAAGGACATGGACAGCAGGGACTCTGTCCTATACCCACACTGAGCAGAGGGTGAGAAAACCACCAAACCAGGCTGAATGAAGACGAGAAGCGGTTCAGTGAACATTTCCTTTAGATGCTCCACGGGACAGAGCCAAAAGAGCTTGCAGTGCTAAGAAGAGATTTGGTGCTAGTAAGGCAAGAACAGGACCAGAGATGATCAGGAGATGGAGATGATCACACCTGAGGGGGAAAAACCTCCCAGACCTGTGTTCTGCTGTGCACTGCTCAGTGCAAGAGCCAGAAGAGTCAGAAGAGCCACAGGGGAGAGAGGGAGGCTGGTGCTCCCACTTCTGCCAGCGAAGGCTTTGGCCCATGGCCGCTGCTTGCCCTCAGTGGAAAGTTAAAACGCCAGAGTGGGAAGAAACAGGAAGGTTTTGCATTATGCTGTTATTTGCCGTGCCAGCAACGGCCAAAACAGATTAGTCGGAGTCCAAATTCACGAGCATGTCCTTCAGAGCCAGCTTCCCAGTTGTTCACCATTTATCTACTCCTCATCTCCTCCTAAGAGAGCGTTAACTGTTTCTAACCTTCAGTAAGTCACCCTCAGATTATTTATCTCAATTTCAGTTAAAGTGAGTATTACTGGCATGGCTGGTTTCCCCAAGAGCACAACAAAATTTTTGTGTAAAAATCCACCTGTCTCCACAACCAAGTTAACAAAATACTTGTAAAGAAATGGAATTTAGAGCAGTCATTAAAGACAACATCCCATAATGATGATGAATTTTTGGAGAAGCTACAGATACTTCTACAGTTTCGCTCTAATGAATTGCAATAATAATCTATTATTCTGGGTAGACTACATAATCTCCTAAATATGAGGAGGTTGGGGCTCTGAGAAAATTCACTTTAATGCTTTTTTTGAAATTTCTCAACTATATTTCCTGCAATGACTAGGACACTAGTACTGAAAATTATTTTAAAAACAAAAAAAACCCCCAGAAACTCCATAATGCAAATTCACTTATTTTTTAACATATTTTAGAATATTTAATTATCAGACGGTGTCTTTAATCAAATACAACCACAGAAGGAAATTTGAGTTTGGAGTGCTAAAGATACAGGTTGAGAAAGAAGAAAATGGTAACTTTGAAGAAAAAAAGGGAGAAGAAATAGGTAAGAGACTGGGTGAAATAGGAACAAACCTTTTTCTTTCAACCTTAGATATGAAAGCTTCTACTGAGTTCTATAAAACTGAATTTAGAGCGCAACAAAAAGGCATTTCTAATTAAAGTTAATCAGGCCAGAGAATTAACAAGAGGGGAAAGAAGCTGTCCATGGAGAGTTTAGAAAGAACATGCAGAGAGTTGAGGGTAACAAAAGGAAAGAGCAAAAGAAAGTGAAAAAGTTATCAATGAGTAGGAGAAAATAGAGCAGAGGGAGAGGATGCAAGAAGCAGGAATAGCCAACAGAAAGCAAAGGAGAGAATTTACTGGAGAAAAATAAAGTGTCAACTTTGAGGGGGCAAAGCACAAACAGCAGAGACTATTTGCTGAACGAATATCAGGATTAAAAAGAATTTAAAATGTAGACAAATTTAATGAATTGGTTTTTGATATTAATTTCTGGAAAATTAAATTTGATACTTAAATTAATGGAAAACAGATGCACATGTGAGGCAAGGAAAAATACACAAAACAAGAGCTAGAAAGATCACAGATGCATAAAATGATGGTTTATGCATCTCTGCACTGTGAGTCACCTTCCATCTAAATAAAGCCTTCGCCACCTTATTCTATCAGATTACCTAAAAACATGATTCAATAAAATAAATATTCCTCTGGTATTAAAATACACGGATTTCTTTTTCTGCATGAAAGTTTCCAGGAATTTGTGTCTCATCTTGGCAACAGAACCTAGTACAAAACATGAAAGGATGCTGATTTGCCAAAGCTCAAATGAATAAAATAACACAAACACTTCAGGATGCTCAGAAGATGTGAGTGCATGTGAGAGTTGGTGTCAAGAGCGAGTACAGAGCTCTTGTGCCTGTCAGGAGACCATCAGTGTGAAGAAAGCTATTTATACTCATTTACACAAACTAACTAAAAATAACAAATTTCCTTCTGTAGCATATTTACAAACTATATGCATTTTTAAACTGCGTTGGTAATGGCAACTATAACACATCATAAGAGAAATGCTTCAGAGCACAGCTGTATTTTATGCAAATATTTACTATCACACATTGCCATTAAAAAAGCACATCAGTTACAGTACTAAAACTATACAAATGGCTTATTTGCATTCTAAATGGCAAACTGTTTTAAAATAAGAATATGTCTGAATAGATTACAGGCAAGAGAACTAAATTTCATATTCCAAGTTAAAATCCATTAAAGCCACACTGAGTGGGATTACATAGGTATAACTCATATCAACATCTGGCTATGTAGTTAGTGCAGGCTCCTTTCTAAGCAACAAGCAGCAGAGCCCATTGAGCTAAATTTAGTGTCAAATATTTAAATTTAGTTCAGCTTTTATCACAGATTAGAGAGAAAGATACGTTTGTAACAGTGTAGTTTTTCACTAAAACACAATGGAAGACCTTGCAAGGACATTTTAAGCTCCAGGCTTTTAAACTATGTGTATTGTATTAGACATGTCTTTCTAATTTTTTTAATGCAAATGAGAGTTTTTTCAGTTTCCTTATTGGCCGTTTTTAGTTTTTTAACCTTCCTCAGCAGCACCAGAAAATGGCTGATGCAGGGTCAGTGCAGATCTCCAAGCATTCTGACAGAGAAGGCAACACAAAGAATCCCCTCAGGAGCTCAGGTAGTACATCATGGTCACTTGTGTAGGGTCATACATTGATTTTTCCCTTCTGGGACTGGAAACACATTTCTTGTGCTACCGGACAAGTCACCTGCAAAATCTTCAACTTGCCCTGCAGCACAGTGAGTAGCTCACCTGCTTAGGCCACCTTGAGGCATCTCCCTCAATTAGTGAGGACATTATGGCACAGATCAACACTGTTCTTTTGTTTCTATCTGCTGATGTTCTAGGAGAGAAATATGTGATATAAACAACCTTTTAGGCTGTCAGACCAGACTAAGGGACCTCTTGAAAGAGGCTTCCTTAGGTTTCCTATGTAGTGTAGTGAGGGTTAGTATGAGACACACCAAGAGTGAAAAGAGAAACCAGTGTTCAACAAAACAGAAAGATGTCCCCCCAGCCTCGCTTCACCCTATTGGCATGGCACACATCTGACAAGAAAATCCAATATTTAGAGAAGACTGTATTTGAAGTCTGTCTATATTTGGCACATACAGATATTCCCTACTATCTTGTTAAACACTGAGTACTAATTACATATTTTTCTGCTTATAAGCAACAGTTAAATTTACACGAGTGTACTTACAATCAAGATGTAATACCTTAATGAAAATTATAGTGTCTTTATAATAAAAAGCTTTTCTAGAATAAAAAGCGGTAGGAAAAGAGTAACTTTTAGATCATGTTTTTTTAGGTGCCTCTTTCAAGGTTACAACAGAATCCCTAAGCAGGAGGAATGTTACATTTACATATGTATATATACACTTCAATTTGTACTTCAATTGAAGCAAAAATCACATTAGCCTCATTATATAGTTCACATTATTCCTATTTTGTAACAAACCCTTTAGAAAAGCTTCCTATACTTTTAGTTTTATCTTTTACCTTTTTTATCTAAAAAACTCTGGGAAGAAGTTCAACAAGGAATGAGAACAGTTGTTGATGCTTTCTCATTCCAGGCCTGTCGCACACAGTTCACATGCATTCAGGGCTCAGATTAACCCAGTTCATTTTAAATAGCAGATAATTAAAAAAAAAAAAATTAAGCATCATAAATTACATTTCATCCAGAAGGCTCTTAAAATGCTTTATAGACTCTACACACAGATCACTCCACCAGTCACCGAAAGCAAGTACCTCTGGGATGAAATGCAACAACTGTTCCACGGGGCACGGCAGAGGAGAGGAAGTGAGGAATACCAGCACATCGAATTGCAATTGCAGGGGGAATTTAGGTAGGAAGAATGTAATTACCCCGTTTGGAGCCTGGCCAGACCACGGGGGTTAACATCTTATAAAGAGCCCTCTGAGAATTTTAACAACCCCTAGTGCTCAGGACATTTAATTTATATTAGCCCTCAGGAGCAAGGCTAACTGCTCTGCTCAACTGGGTTTGTGCACTGCAGGAAACGGGGGAAATCAACTTCTAGCTGTTCTCTGCTTCCACCCAACTACTAAGCAGATTAATACTACTTAGGCTGCAACTTCTCATGAAAATGCAGCAGAAGGCAACAGGAATGAAAGCTGCACAGAATCAGAGCTGTTCTTATTGATCTTTCAAAAGCCACAGAGGAAGAAAAGAAGTTTCCTACTCCAAAAAGTCCTAAGTCCTTACACAGAAAGCACTCAAGATCATCTCAGACAGTATAACAATAATAAAGACTATAAAGATACACAGGTTAGGAACATAACATCAGAAACACCCATTCCCTCTCCAACATTAGCCTCTGAGAAAGAGCACGAAACTAAAGCATGTGTATAGATCAGTTAGTTTCTTAAAACAAGGGAGCAGTTGTCACCAATTATTCTTACTACTATATCTGATGCATGTGCCTTTTGATTTTTTCGTAAGTGAAAGAAAATTAAAGGCAACAGCGAAAATAAGGAAGATGACTAGGTAAAAGAAATATGAGCATGAAGTTCATCTTACTTCTTTCCCACTGTCACCTTCGAGCAATTAAAGAAAAAAAAGCAGACTTGATCCCAAGCTTCTTTCCTCTAAAATAAAATATCAAGTGAGGTTATAATGGAGCATAGCTTTTCACTCCCATTGAACCAAAAACATTTGGAACAAATTCCAAGAGACTGCCAAATGCTCTTTGAAATGGTTTACATTATGTATCCATACCCCACAGAAGGGTCTTATTTCTTCACCTAGGTTACACACAACTTAGTCATTTAACTTCTCTATTATAGTCTAATGTAGTGCAGTGCAGATATTGTTACTTCTTTGTTTTTAAACTTCTCAGTGTCCACAGGGTTGCACATTTCCTTTTCCTGATTTATTTTGTCCACTTCAGAGAAGCATAATAATAAAAGTATTATGGTATTCTACATTATTTTCTCTTAAAGCCTCTCATTTGTTTCATCTTATATTGAGAAACTGAAAGAAGAAACAACGAAAGGCTTCTCCAAATCAAGCAAAGCAAAGCCCTTTGGCTTGTAAATATTGCTTGGGCACAGCAGAGATGCTGTATATCACACAGACAACACTATTGCTGCAGGAGCTTTGTGATTTATGCTAATGAGAAAAGCCACCTTGACGAACAGAAAACAAAGGGCAGAACAGTTCAGTGCTGATGCAGTTTTCGAACATTAGGTTTAAGTTTCACAGGAAATACCGAAGACCAGTGGTTACAGGAATCTCACAATGCTGGTACATATCTGGGAGTCCTCACTGGAGGAACGTCAGTCAGAGGCACAAATCATCAGTGATTTGTATGCAGTTTTAGCCCAGGACTCATCAGCTCTGTGTGCTCTGGGAAAGAGCGGACAGCCTCTGCTTTTTTAAGAGGATTCACAGACTAGGACTTTAACTACAGAAAGACCTTTGAAAAAGCACATTATTCAGTCTTTTATGTAAGCCCATCATGCAAGACTGCTCCATACACCTGCAGCTCTAAGGGAGAACTTGTCTTGCTACAGGTTTATTTTCAAAGAGGTCTCAGCACTGGATTGGTGTGCTCCTCTTCTCCCCCACAAACAGCTCTGGTGTATTTCTCAAGGGTTAAGTAAGTGCTTAGGAGCCTAATATTTTTCCCTGACTTTCAAAATTACATGATCTTTTTTGAGTCTCCAAGAACTAGATTTTGAAAAGCATTTAGGCACATGGCAGTTTTCACATGTGCTCATCCTTGACTTCTGAGCATTTAGGAAAATTTCAGTGCTGGTTTAGAATCGGTGTGTCCTTCCTATGTTCAAAGACGACCAAATCCAAAAGTGCAAGCTTTGAAAGTCCATACAAGGCAGAAATTTGTAATTCAAGAACTCAGAATGTGTTACAGAATACAGATCTGCTCTGAGGTCTGAGTTCATTCCATGGACACAGAAACCGATACAAATGGGTAGGTTACTTTTAAGGATACTAGGTGTCATTTTGACCATATAAAGAATTGATCTAAGTTAAAAACGAATTCCTTTTCCAAATCTACTATGTGGAGATCATGCCAGCTTGTTGGGAAATAAGAGCAAAAAGCAGTGACCTGAGATGTGGATTTATCCCTTTACAACAATCACACTGTGGAAATTATCATGTACATAAATTAATCTCATGTTTTCACTTTTTACTTGACTAAAGTGTCACAGGCCATGGGGCAAATTCTGTCCCCATGATTACCAGAAATGCTGTCCCTCCTAGCACCTCTAAGGAGGAGACCTGTGGGCATACACATTGCTTTCAAGCTATTTGTGCCTCACCTTGAACACAGTAAATGCTACATAAGCAAAGAAAGTGCTACACAGGTAAAGACAAAATGCAGAACACTATGCAGACAACTCCAGGTTGTATTTAGGAGGAGTTCCAATTAGGTTCCTGTGCAGAAAACAGCTACTAAGTGTTCCTCTGAACATGAAATGGATCATTAAAATAATACCAATTGAAAACTAATTGAAAAATGCATCAAAACTCACTCTGGCTCAAGAGGCTTAAACTACAGAAACAGCTATGCTATCAAAACAGAAGTGAAATCTTTTCCAAGCAACAACAATAAAAAAGGAGCACTTATGTGATTTGCAGGGTCAGCACCGCTAATTTATAGCAAGACCATGGTGAACTGAGTACCCTTTTTGTATTTCTCAAAACACATACTATCCTACAGATGCAGCACACTGTGTCACAGATACCCAATAATTAAACAACACGACAACTTCATGTAGTTGTTTGCTATGACCTATTGAAAAAAATAACAAAAGCCAGCAGTTTTCAGGCTTAATCTAAGGTGCAGAAAAACAAGGACTGTATTTTGCCCCATTGGTTAAGGGGAACAAAAGTGGCCATGTATCTTAACACCTGGGAAAAGTCAGGGCATGCACAGCTGGCCGCGAGCTGGTCACACATTCCTGAGGTTACAATTACAGCCAGTGTTCTCAAACCAGGCTCACTGACAAGCAGTTGCAGATGGCCAAAATGCTTATGTATGGAAATAGCTTTACTCAGCAAAATCTTAGAAAAATAATGTATCAATAGGAGCACTTGTATATGTAGATGTAGCACTTTCTCAGTGATGTTTCCTTCAGTTAGCCCATAGGTCATGTCACAGAAACCAAAACCAGGAAAACTTTAGTGTTGCACATCATATAGATCATTTGGTACCAGCATATCATTTTCCCCTCAAGTAGAGTCCCCATGTAGTTAAAATGGGGAAACTCTATCAGCATGTTCAGTTCTCAGAGACTTTCCAAGAGCCAGACACACGGCCAGTCCTCTTCCCAACCCTCCAGTTTGATGAGGAGACAAAGGGGCATCATAACGATCATTTGTGTACACAACTTCATTTGTGTACACAACTTTACGCTTCTGACACTCGGATGAACAGCTACCAACATTGTAAAGAATGAAAACATGAAAAATACAAGTACTAATGTTTTCTCTCTCTTCAGTACTGACATTTTAAAAAATACACCTACATGAAGACTTCTCTGAGGCTTACTGAAACAATCTGAATTCAAACATGACAAAAACTGAAAAATGACCTGCTTAGATATGAGAACAGAAAATGAAGGTTTTTGTTAATTGCAAAACCATCCTTGCATGACAATTCTTTAAAGATGGGGTGATCATATGATTGGGTGAAATTTTTTGTGATGCTGAAAGCATGGACCCTCAATATAGAAGAAATTACAGCAGTTATTACTGTGTTAAAATACAGGAGGAAAAAGATATTTAAGTGCAATATCTAATATGCTTTTCATTAGCAGTTCTCAAGCTCCTGGAGTGTTTGGCAAACTCTACACCGGAATTGATATATAAAAATTATTATTAGACTTTGCACCAAGCATGGCCAGAGCCAGCAATCAGGACAGCAATAACAACTGACACTTGAATTAGGGCATTGATGACTATTTGCACCACGAAGTAAAAACCTTTTTTATAAGAAAAGAACTTCTATCTTTTCCAGAACAGAATATGCAAAAATTGCATCAAGGTGTGATTATAAACATTTTAATTGCAAAATTTTTTCAATAAAAAATTGCAGTAGAAGAACAAATATACAAGAGTACTGCTTGTTCCCGCTATTCCCTGAACAAGAGCCCTGTTACTGTGATTAGTACAGGGCAACACATGAACATCCTTCTGCACATGATCAGCAAGACTAAAAGGTCACTATGGTTTTAATTTACTATTTGCTATAAAACTTGTATCTTAAATTGACTTTGCATATGTTTCTCAGTTATCACGCATACCTCAAAGTCAACAAATCAGAGGTTAGATTACAAATCACTCAGTGTAAACTTGTATTAATATTCTGTCCCAAACCAGCCAAAAGCAGAGACATCTCCAAAGCTTCTGGCTGTCCATTTTATTGAGCCTTACTCTGTACTCCCTACAACAAGGAAATCTCCCTCTCTGAAGATTAGGGAATTTTGCCAGAGTAAAGAGCACAGGAACTGACCTCTTGAACAGCAGTAGGCACATAGTTCTCTTCAAACTATTAACATTTGCACACAACAGAACCTCATTATTAAAAAGATTTTTAAATAAAATAGTAAGTGTGACACCCAATTTTCTACATTCCTACTTGTGAAAATGCCTAAGTTTCTTAAAAGAGAATTAGTTATGAGGTAAATTCAAACCTGAATATTCCCTTCTGCATATTGAGCTTTTCACAGATTATTTTATTCAGCTTGTAACTACCAGCACAAATGCTAATTCTAAATATATCTGCTGAACTCTAAATGACTTCTGTTTATAGAAATAGGACATAACAAGCTATTAAATCTTCCTTACAACAAACTGCTATGCCAAAATACTTGCTCCAGATTTTTGAGCTACAGTTAAAAGACTTAGACTGGTAACCAGAAGAAAACTGGCAAGGCAGTTATTGCAATATATTTTGTCATTTAAACCTTTCTTTAGATGGACTTGATTTTAATTAGTTCTGCATCCACATGGGCTTAAAAAAAAGAAAATAAAAATAAATCTAGTGGTGCTTGAAACCTTCATTACTTTATATGATTAAGGAATTTAGCACAACACGCTGTTGCTATAGAGCACCTAAATAAACTCAGAACAAGCAGGACACAACAATCATAAAAAGATGCACAACTTCTGATGACTTGGATTAATATAGAGTAAGAAATTATACAGAGGACTCCACAAGAAGTTTGCAATCAGGCAAGAATGAACTGCACACACCCATTAAACATTAGGTTCATGCTCACCATAGTAAAAATACAAGTGCAAAACTGAATGGCAGTATTTGGAGTTTTCCCCCCTTGTAAACTCTGCATCCCTCTCACAGCTGACTGAGCTGTTTCTTCAGTTTCCATAATCTACAAGTGGCTGGTGCACTATTAAGCATTTTCAGATTCTACAGTGAAGCTCATTAAGAGTATAAAATACTATTACTGTAAAAGGTCAGTATCCATTTTATTGCTGTTATAGTTCATGCATGATCACAGTTACTTACCTGCATAGACCAAAATTGAAATTTCAAAGCCACACTTTCAAAAGGAGTTGGCAGCATTTTCAGTTGCTCAAAGGTCATCATAAATAAAGCATAAAAGATATTGCTCTCCTAAATGGCAATGGGATCTGGGACAAGCAGTTTTGGAAAAGGGCATTTTGAAGCTCAGGGTGCAGCTTTAGGGAAAAGTTCAGTAACTCTCTTGTGGGAGAAGTAACTGTGTGAATTCCTCTGATGAGGGAACAGTTTTCTGCAGTTCCACTTGCCTTAGTAACTATTAACTGGGTCCTGTACTAAATTATACAGACCTAATGTGTCAGGGAGCATCAGGAATGTTAACTGACTAAGTAATATTTCTACTCTGCCTGCTTAAGGGAAGAACAGACCTCCAGCGAAACATTCCTTTGAAATAATCTATTTACTCCACTGTTTTGGCAAAGTCTGACGAATCATACCTACATTTGCTCCTCAACTATTTGCCTTTCAAAAACTATTTTATATGAAAAACTCAAATTATTTCAAAAAGAATTTTCCTTTCCATTCTCTTGAAGTGAGATGAGAGGACTCTTAAATTTACCTAATGGACGTGAGAGGGTTTCTCCCTGCCTTTCCCTTTTTTTCTTTAATTATTGAGAAAATAAACTCTCTTACCTTTCACCAGGAACAGCTCTCATTTATCTAACATAAGCAGTATTAAGCTAATAAGAACAAAGGAAGACATTCCCTTTAAATTCTTTTGCATAATTTTAGATAGTTTTACTGAAGCATCTTGAAATCCTCCAAAAATAGGCTGCCTGACATGAGAATTAGACAGAATCTTAGTTCTACCACTGCAATTTTATTACTGCAATGACCTGATGAGCAAACACTCACACATGAATGCTTTATAAAGCATTCCTCTGTCAAAATGCTTGCCCCTTGTGAATATAGCAATTTATCAGGCATTTCAAGTGCTGAAGCAAAAAGTATCGGTGATCTAAAATATGTAAAAAATGCAATGATTCAATTAATGCTGAGTTACTCCACGCATGAATGAACAATTTAACCTGGGCTTGAACACAGTATTTTTAATAATGCAGCTGCCATATTCGTTGGTCTCTGCATTTCCTGAAAACTAATCTGCCAAACAAGTCATACAGCATGAACCTTCTGCGCTTCCGTTCTTCGAGGGTGAGTTAGTAATGCTCCACCATTGCACATCAGCTCGCTGAAATGCTACATGCTTTAGAACACTTACACATCCTGCAATTCTAAAATGAAGACATACATTTGCCAGTTGAAGAACTCTTACTGTCACCTCTGAGCATCTGAGGGGCCGGTATGGGTTTCTAGGAAACTTCAGGTCAGTTTAGGCACTAATTCGTAAATATTTTGAAATACTTGTTTTGGGTTTTTTTCCCTAAGTACACAATACTGTGTCTGCAGTTTTGAGATACTTCTTTCCAGGAGACTGTCAGACTCATAGCTTCTCTTTATTTCAAAACTGAGACAGCACAACACATTTAAAAATAAATGAACTAAAACTATTTTCATACAAACCAAATAAAAAGACCCTCTCCTGGACCACCTGACTGGTACTATCCCAGCTGCAGTGCTTAACCTGAGTATGCTCTGGGAAAGCTTCACCTATAATCAACTTCACATGGAGTTCATATAAAATGTATGTTAGCCTGGGCCCTTAAGAGCAATTCCCACCCCCACCCCCCCACATAAATATAGCTTGTTTCATTCCAGGGTGAAATTTGAAATACAGAAATAACCTTTGAGCAAAACCAAAATCAGGGTTATTTTGACTGAGTAGTTCAGTCCGACGAAATCATCAATAAAATTACTGATGTTCAAAAATACTTAGGCTGGCTTGATGAAAGACTACAATAACCTGGGATGAACATTTACAACTTCAGATAAAAAGTGATTAAAATAATAAGTAAATATTCTTTAACTGCAGATGACAGCAGCATCACAGTTAATATTTAATCATGACATTGTGAGAATATTCAGTAGTGGAAGACAGGATTAACATATTGCTTTAAAACATTCCATTACTTTCTGCATCTGTTTACTGATAATAAAAGAAACAGCTGTTCTAAATGTAACATTAACAGGTGTAAATCGTTCATTTGAGATTTTAAAACAGTAATTCTCCTCTGTTTCCTCCTTAGCTATTCTGAAATGACATTACAAACACTCTCCTATTAGCTTACACAATTAACTCGTGATTGTTTAACCTCTCTGCATGTCCCCAAAACGTATACATGTGGAGTTAGCTTCCTTCTCCTTTTGGGCAAAAGCTCTGTTCTCCTGCACTGCACATCCTGAACTAATGCACCAGATGTGTCCCATAAAATGGTTGGTCACACTATTCAGCAGCTTTCCTTTAGCAACTGTTCTATATCAAATTTACTGTAAAAAAGCATCGTAATTATGAAGTAACACTGTATCAAATTCACAGACCAAATATCTCACTATGTTCGGTTAAACTATGAATGATAATTGAGCTTGAAATTGTATATTTACTTTAAATAAGTCCTTCAAATCATCTGCAACAATGTGTGCTTAATTCGAAGCTATTAACAAAAGATTTAACATTTCCACATTTATACTCTCCATAATTTCAGATATGATACTCCATACTTACAGAGAGAGGGAGAGAGGGGAAAAAAATAAAAGCAAGTCCTGGTAGCCTTCCATTTGCAAAATTAAATGGATGCATCCGAAGTTTCTTGTAATTGCTAACCCATCCTGTTAAATGCTGGGTAGAAAAAACCAAAATTCTCAAGAACCTTCAATATTCTATTGCAGCCAAAAAATAAATTCAGAATTATAAGTTTATTGAACAAAAGAAACCAATCCCCACTACAATATCAAAACCTGACCTGCTTTACAGAAGATAAAACAAACTCTGAAGACCAAACAATATAAACCTTTCAAAAACCTAAAAAGTTGTTTGTTGAGGTTAACTTTCATTAAAGTAATACCAGTAAGTGTGCAGGGGGAAAAAAAAGGAATTAAATCCTTGTGATTAGGGAATGTTTGCTTGTATAACTAAATAAAGTGCTTGGGAGTACTGATTCTATTGATAGATATTTTAAATATTCTATATCAGAATATGGAAACAGAGAATAATCCATTCTAACCAATCCCAAATTACATAATCTAGATTTTACTGTTACCAATGACTGCTAGGTGCTCTGGAAGTAACTTCAATGTTCCTCTGATTTTGCTATAGTTCTTTGAATGGCTACTATTGATGAGAAAGGGAAAAAACCAAACATGAAATAGTCCAAACTCCTTCACACACAAACACACACACACACTAACTGAGAGGAAACAGAAACTTCTTTAATAAGATTCCTACTACATTCAGAAAAGACATGCGTAAAAGGTGCTACCTCCATCTCATGTTTATACCCGTATTTATATGCAAGGAAAAATGATTTTTTTTTTTTCAATGAGATTTTCCTGTATTTATAAAGATAAATTGGTATTCAATGGTTTCCCACTAAAGGAATGTGCAGCTTCTCAGAATTCGGGTGAGGGGGACACCTGAGCTGCAAACACACCACCAGAACCAAACCTGCCCCAACCAATCATGCAAACGATCCTCTGAGAAATGTAGAGCTACGTACAACCAAAAGGCTTTGTAAGTTTTATTACGAGATCATGATTTAGTCTGGAAGGTCCTAACTCTCCCCTAGAGAACACTGCTACCCGCATTAGGTGTATTTCAGGAAAGCAAATACACACACCACGAGGAGCAAGGTAAGCAACAACGCTCTGACCTGCTGGGGATGCAAAGTAAGGAAGGAATGATGCTCATCCCTGGTCAGCCTCAGACCTCAATTTAAGTCCAAATTGTACAAAACCGAAATGCCAGCAGAGGGCAGCGCAAATACGAGAAGCCCCTGGAATGCCCCAGCCTGGCCACTCGTGGGGAAGCGGCTGCGTGGGCGCAGCGCGAGGGACACAAGGAGGGGGCTGCCGCTCGCTCGCCGCTGGGACACGGGCCCACCACGCCCGGCTCCGCAGCTCTTCCTCTATGGAAAGAAGTCAAGTACAACAATATCCAAGTCCACCCAGCAGTGCACATTTCAGGTTTTCTTCATCCTTTCAAACAAACAGCCCACTGAGCTGGGGACGGACTGACTGCAGGCACAGGCAGCCTTTCTGTGTTTCCCAAAGAGCCTCGTGGGGCTCACCGTGTAGCATCCCGTGCTGATGCAATGGCAGGAAGATGATGTCCCTTCCTTCTCCAGAACTACCTCAGGCACACCATTTAACTTCTTCTAAGCTTGTAAACCTAGAACTGGGCTACTTCTATTGTTTAAACAAGGAACATAAAATGAATGCATCACTAGAGGAAGAGGAACAGTGAGAACATCTCTAGAAACAGAAAGAAACATTTCTTTTTGTTCACACTGTATAAAGCAAGGAGAGACCTCCACCCTGTCCTATCTAAAGCCATCTCTCATCAGCAGAGCATCAGTGTGCCTCACAGTTGCAGCTTCCAGTTCCAACCACAAGCACTGGGGTGGGGAGACAGCCAGACTGACAGCTCCAAAGCTGCACTCCAGCACTCACTGCTGGCACCCAGCCACACAACATCCCCCAGTGTCCCACAGAGACAGAAAACAAACTATGTACATGTACCTAAGGAAGAAACCCACAGGGGCTCTCTGAGGTGTAAGGACAGCAGACACAGCCAGGAAAGGAGGGAAGACCCAGCTCCCAATTGCCTAACCTGGTTCACCTGCACCCACTAAAAATCCTGATGCTAATTTGCTTCCATAGCATCTAAACCCACCCTGGCACCTGCGAATACCATTTGCCAATCTTGTTTGTCATCAATCTAGGGCCTGAATACCTATTAAAACTTGTCCTCTTGAGGTAGACTCAAGTGTTACCAAAGGTAGTAGCACTGGCTTCAGTATAATTAGGATACAGCTATCTTACATTTTGGAAAAGAACCAGCAATTATTAATCTCATTGAATGCTATATATTATAGTCCAAACTGACTAAAATTGGTGCACATATTAATTTAAGTTCCAACAAACTTAGTCAGGAGGTAAATTTCTATTCTGCAGCTTGCTTTTGGCTTTTCTCACTGTAATGGCTACTCTCTAAACTCCAGAGTTTGTATTCCAACAAGAATAAAAATAAACAAACTATAACCTTCTGTATCCCATGCAGGGCTGGGATCCTGTTTCCCCATCAGAGCCAAGGGTCACATCTCCTTCCTCTGTCTCCATCCACCTTCTCACTTCGATTCTAAAAATTCACATCTTCTGCACTGAGTGACATTTAGAGCCAACAAGTGTCCAGTTTGCAAGTGACATTTTCATTTTGTGCCTTGCTCACCTTTAAGCTTGGAAAGATATCCTGCTTGTGCCCTCTGATCATCCTTGCTCTTAATGAAAAGGATAAACTTACTTAAATGACATAAAGAAATTGCAGAATAGTTTGAGTTGGACTTTTTAAAGGTCACTAAGTGCAACTCCCCTGCAGTGAACAGGGACACCTTCAACTAGATCAAGTTGCTTAGAGCCCCATCCAACCTGACCTTGAGTATTTCCACAGTTGGGGCATCTACTACTTCTATGGGTAACCTGTTCTAGTGTTTTACCACCCTCATTATAAAAAACTTCTTTCTTATACCTAATCTAAATGGATCCTCCTTCAGTTTAAAACCATTACCTCTTGTCCTATTGCAACAGGCTCTGTTAAAAAGATAATCCTTGCCCTTCAGGTTAGAATTTACATGTTGTGATGTACGGCTGTGATGAGATTTCTTAAATTAGTTCACCATTTCAGCATCAGTGATTACATACTCAAACACTACATCTGCTTGTCTGGTCCAACACTCCTCTCCACATACTAGCTTGCACTTGGGCCTTTCAGCAACCTTCAGCCATTTACACAGCAGCCACAGAAACACTACAAAGCTAGGTCCTACCGCCACATTTTCATAGTGCCAAGATTTGCAAACAACAGCTGGGGATGGACAGGAATTTTCAGGTGAGCTTGAAACGTTTAAAACATACTCTTCCAGAGACAAGGCATCTGCTATGCACAGAAGGCCTAAGAGGGTAGGCTTACAGAAATAGGCCACTACTTGAAATAGAGGAGTAAACATTGTGTTCTGGTAGAAAGAGAGTGAACCAGTTTACCAAAATCAGAAGCTCTCTATATAGCAGACTATGCCCCAGTTATGCCACATTCTCCCCGAGGGAGGACAGTTTATGTCTCCCACCCCCAAACAGTTTGTGTATAGCACTGCACCAATAAACATCCATGGGCATCTGATTTCAGTGCTAACCTGTGCTCCTGTGACTCAGATCCATTCTGCTTTCAAGTAACTGGCCAGTTTTTGTTGATCTAAAGTTTTTGAAGTGTACTGTACTTTTAAGAACCACACTCTAAGTGTAGAATTTTTGGAGATTGGACACTAGGACTGTCAATACTCATTTACACGGGCAAGGAATTTCCAAATAGATATACAACACCACAGAAGTCTAAGTATAATACCTGCATATGGCAATGCCATATTTAAATACTTACAGCTATCTGGCATTCCTTTGAAAATTAACACCTGATGTCCTTAGTATAGTAAATTTTGCCATGCTCTGTTGAAAGCAACTTCTAACCGCTTCACATCTAAAAAAATTTGACATACTGGTATTTCTTAAACCTGCAGCAATAAGAGAAGGATGAAACCAGTTGAGAACATTTCTTTAATAAATTATTTTAAAAAATAGTTGTTTCTCTACAGTATTTATTTCTAGTTTTCAAGTAGCATTTTTATTTAAATAAAGTCTTTAGGAGGTGAACATATAACAATGAAAAGTTATTATACAAAAGCTTTGCACAAAACACACTGAACTTACAGAGTAGTGATCAAAATTAAGCAAGAGAAATATGACCCCAAACAAAATGTTCCATTTACTGAATAATTTCCATGGAGTTGTGCTTGTCAACTTCTGGAATATCTGTTAAGTGATGAAAAAAAGGACGACCATGAACGCAGCCTTTATTTTCCTTTCCAAGCTGTTGCTTCATCCTGTAAATTGTGTTTTGCACATCTTCTTTTGACAAATGTAAGGGCAGCTGCCGAGCTAAACGTACTGCTTCTCCCTGTGGAAAGGAAAAACAAAACCAAAACCCCAACAGTTTTAAAGTACCACTTTTTAGCACATTAGCCCAGGGCTACCAGAAAGCAGGAATTAAGCACTCACTATTTAAAGGTCATCCTTTTCTGCTGATAAATATTCCAAATCCCAGAAATCTAAATGTAACTCTAAACATCAGTTCACGACATTTCTACAATGGAGGCATGCACAGTCAGCCCCCTGGTCGTGTTTGCACTCTTTTAGCCTGCTTTTGCAAGATGCTTTGTGTTTCTGAAGATCTTACTTCCTGTTGTCACCACCATCAGCTGTAGGTGTTTACCAGTTCACAAGCCACATTTCACACGACAAACTTTAGCACTATCATAAATTAAGCCAAGCAGTCAGTAAGTAAAGCTTGAAAAATACTCTAGCAAAACCACAGATTAATGTTGTATTTGCTATGGTCTACTGCATCCACTTATCTCAACACTAGAAAGCAGAAGTGACTGCTAAAGCACCCACCCTCAAAGAACTAAGCAGCTTCAAAAAGAAGTTTTGTTTCCTCCTCCAAGATGGGCCTTCTTGCCATTGACTTCTCTTCAGTACCTAACATGTTGCCTACACAGAAATGTATGTGGCACACAATCTCCCTTCATACTGTACAAACATGAGCACCACTCATAATGATTTAATCTAAATCATCTCATTTTCTTTGTCTGAGGTTTGCTCCCACTCCTCCAAGTGAGAAAGAGATCACTGTGGACTGTGGACTGCTTTATACCTTGGAAGGCTCCTGCTTCAACCATTACCCTATTCTTTCTTCTGCATCTATCAACTGACAGCAGAAGCTGCAGACATTCTGCCTGCTCAAACATGAAATGAATGACAAAAGCTGTGATTCTGAACATGACAGTGAATGGAATTTCCAGTGTTTACCTCCCAGAATGGTCAAAAAATTCAGTGCTTATTTCTGAATAACAGCTTTTATAGCTGTTTGGGGTTTTTTACAAACCATTCCTGTCTCAACACTAAACTTATCCCTTCTTTAAGCTTCTTTCATGAGTGCATGAGAGTGGTTCAGTAGCACATAACAGAATCCCTTGCTGCAAAGGCAGCTTACTGCCCCCAAAAGACTGGGAAAGCTTTGTATAATAATGCTTAAAAGATAAAACACATATTCTGTGTAAGTATGTGCCTAAGTCCCAATTTGAAGTAACCCAATTCAGGAAGGTATGTTATAAATGCTTAAGTAAGAAGAGACTTTACATATATTTTGGTAACCTTTTTGAAGAGAACTGGTATTAAAGAGCATTAGTGAAACAGCTAGACAAGAAGTGATAACTACTACTGTTGGTTACTCCAGCTTTAACTAGTACCACATCTATTAGCTGTCTCTGAAACTTCATGCCATTATTGTCTCTGGATGGACAATTCATTTATTTGCATAGAAAATATTACCATGAGTCACTGCCATTCTGTGGCAGTTCAGTACTCTAACATGGAGAAATACCTTTCTAGTCTGAAAAGTGCCTTACAGAGGAAATACCTCATTTACATCAGCCTTTGGCATGTGTTACATCACACTGGGTGACTGCTTTTGGGTATGTCTGATGGAAGTATCTTGGGAAGGAATACACAACTCAGTGAGGATATGGTATCCTCTTTTTCAAAAGTAACTTCTGTTTAGAACATAATGACATTAATTAAAACAAAAAGCTGAAGAAAGATTTTCAAGCAGTTTAAGAATTATAACAAGTTTAGCTGGCTAATACTTAAAAAGAAAGCTTCTGTCTCACCTCCAAGTAATTTATCACTTTGAGAGGCCTACATTCATATACTTCCTTTGCATTTCTGTTAACTACTGCATTCAGAATTTCTTTCAAATCAGAAATTCCATAATATGGCAGACAATTTGCCATCCCTTCTATTTCGAGATGACTTTCTGTAGCTGAAACACCTGAAAATACAAAAACAAAACAGTAATTCATGCACTGTTTTAATTTCTATTCTATAGCAATTCACAGAAAATTAAACTGATGCAAAGTCACTTAGTAATTCAGTCCAATACAATTAGGAAACTTTTTTGTTCCTCCCTTGGAATGAAAAGCATTTATTTGCACAATGTTTCATTATGATGATGTGTGTTTATTCACATCACAAATGTCTCAGCTTACATTAATCCAAATCCTAGCTGGCACTGTTTAATGCTTAAAACATTTGCAGCATTCCCAGTCTTGAGCACAGCTTTAATTAAAGCTTCTGTGACTTTAATTAAACATACATAAAATTAAAGTAGAAGCTAGCAATAAAACACAATTTAGTTTGAAAAAAATTAAAACAGTGTTGGCACTATTTCCTATGTAATTTGGTTGAAACATCTGTAGAGTTCAAATGTTATCATAACAAATTCAGATTCTACTGAAAGAAAAAGCAGTTTTTTCTCCTACCATATCTGAGGAAAAACTCAAGCCCATAAAACTAGAGGCTCTGTGACTGATTTCATATTTTCATTCATATGGTATCACTGCTGCAGCAGGTACTACTCTGAGTAGGAATGGTGAATAAAAAATTAAACACCCTTTCTAACAGAATATCTATTCAAGTTTTGAGGTCTACACAATTTCCCTCTTGTTCACATTACAGGAAAAAAAATTGATTCAAGTTGTTCCTGTACAGCAACCTTTTTTCCATTTCCAGTCAGAAGCAAGTTCTCTGGTGGTCAGGCTCCCATACTCTCATTCAGTCCTTCAGACTATCCTCTCATTCGTGCTGGGTGCACAGAAACCTCAACCTCAACCTGCACAGCCACCTTCCCTTTTCCTCCACAAGTCTAACAAGTAAAAAGTTTCACAAAGACAGCATGGACAAATTTAATTAATAATGAAAATAAATCCACTCTTGTGTAATGGCTCCAGGTAGGATAAATAACCTTCAGCCTGAGTCACAAATGGTTTTTGTAAAGTCAAAAGAGCTGGAGATAAATAGATTGCTCCAAGGTGGATTAAACTAACAAACTGTCACAAGGGATAATTCCTGTTCCTAGTCCAAACAACAACATGAAATATTTCAAAAGTGAGAGAAAATATATATGCAATTTAAGTCAGCAAAATGTACTTTCATTAGCTGGTAGAATGAAGCTGAGTTATCCATGTCCAGGCACCGTTTATTTGACAGTCATTAAATAAGAGCAGAGATGAACAGGATGACTGTGCAGGTTGAAACTTTTCCTAAATATGGGTGTGTCACTGGGTAAATAAGGCTCTTGGGCCTTTTTAAGCTTCATGGCATGAGATATTTTGACCAGTGGGAATTTGATATAGGGAACAACCCTCCATTCGCCCTCCCCCCAAAATCACATAACCTTCTTCCAGCTATGTATTCAACACTGCTTTACATCTGAAACTTTTATTTCATTTTTCACCCAGCCTTGCCTTCCTTCTCTTTTTCAAGATGCCTTTCCCTAATCATGGCCAGCAAGCAAAAACATATTTTTATGTAATACTGTAAACCTAAGTTCAGATTCAGCTTAAAGCAAAATGTTAAATTATATGAAAGTTTGCCATTTATAAAGGTGAGAAAAGATGATGTATTACGCTAATATTTCCCCATGGGAAAGCCTGTCAGTAAGGGACAGCGGGAAAAGAGAAAACCTCTTTTTAAAATCTCCTTCAGCTCTTTTCTCTTCATTTTTGTCCCATTTTTGATTTAATTACAGATTAGATTTGAGGAACTATTCCAGATCATTTGATTAAGTTGCTTTCTCTCTAGAATTAGAACTTAGTTTATGTGAAAACTTTTCAATAATTACCCCTCTATATGCTACCAAAGAGAGGACACAAGTTTTTTTAAGTTTCAAGTATTTAGATCTTTAGTTTAAAAACTTGTACTTCCTGTGCTTCCTTTTAAAATTCTGTGACAGTGAGGTTCTGGATTTGCAAAACATTTCCTCATATACTCTTCAGCTTCAACAATAGCCATTGCTCCATCTGCAAATTTTGACAGCCAAATTTAACTTCACCATTTTCCTCTTTCATCTAAAAGTCAAAGTGGGCTTGAAAGTGTTTAATGTAAGAACAAACAATACAAACCCTGGCTAAGGGAGGTCAATTTCTCTGGTATTTCTGTTTGTGTTCCGTTCTCCTTTTTTGCTAATATTCTTTAAACTGCAAAGTAGCCCAGTTGTATTCTGATTAACAAGTATTTATCTGCAAGTCTTTGCAAGAACTCTGATATTGGCAACACTTGATGATATAAGCAGATGTCCAAGCCTCAGTGTACTTGTAAATTTTTGACAAAATACATACTAAGATTTTTGAGTATTCAAACAGCAGTCCTCAAGCAGTTTCCATGGTAGTTTCTATGAAATACTTGGCAACTTCCAAGGAAAGTATTTCCATGAACAAATAAACTAGCTGTCAAATGACTAAAAATGTGGGTTTCTCATTGTTACAAATCTCCCCTTTCTCTTTCCAAACAAAGCATTTACAATCATCTTTGGATAATTCCTTCTTGATGGCCAGGAAAAACTGCTCCCTTCCACATGCCACCTAGATTAGGTGACAATATAACACTGTCTATCTCCCAGTCTATGGTCAAAATGAAACTGAAATTATGGTTTTCCACTGGTGGGTTACAAGAGCCGAGGCGGTTTATATTACTAAGAACGATGGGTTATTTACCCATTACTGGTCTTTGAGGCCTTATAAGCACGTTCTTTGTACATACTCGTGTTGACTACATGAGACAGACAATTGTACACTAAAAGCCTGCCTTGGAGCATGGCCCCAGACCCACCATTGATACAATACCAGCTGAGGTGTGTTCCTTGGTCTCAGTTCCTCTCCAGCCAAGAATTCCCATCTCTCCCTAGGCCTTTCCCAAAGGCAAACGGACAGATGTGCAGTGAAGGCACATTTAACAAACACATCTTAAGAAGAACTGGACAGAAAGTAATTCATCTTAGTTCCTGAAATGTTCCCTGCACGTAGGGGTCACTGTGAGCAAACAAATGCCTGGCAGATCCCAAAACGCTGAGTATTAAGTAATTTGCTTTATTAAGTAAAAGCAAACAGACTGCTCTCCCAAAGGTAGCATCACTTGAAGCCTCAGTAAGGCCAGAACATGAGGGGGTGGGAGGGCAGTGGAAGACAGACTGGAGCTCAGCGTCACAGCTTTGCAAATTACAACAACTGGCACATTCCACAAAGAAACCATTGATTTTGCCTAACTGACACACTGACAGCAAGAAGTGTTTTCTTGGCTATTTCACAACATGTTTTTCACTGTGAGCTATCCAGAGAAAAATCTAGTTGAAAACTCCTTAGACTGATGAGCAGTTAATATGAAGAGAAACAGGGAGTCAATACAAAGATCTTAGTCTACCAAAAATAGGAAGCTCATGGGGCACTTCCAAAATCTAAGATACTTGGAACAACTTTGGCTGCAGTCACACAGAATCTCCGAAGATAGTAAAGATTACCTTCCTGTCTTCTAGCAAGAACACATTCAAAAAGCAGACTCATCCTCAAATGAAGTAATAGGGAAGTAAGGCCTGCAACTCCCTCAGTCTTGCAGAAGTAAACATCCAAAGGTGCATTTGTGAAAATACAGACGTTTAAGCAGTTTTCCCCCAAAACAGCAGAACAAGAACAAAACTCCACGTGGAACTGAGTTCTTGTCAGGAAGAAAACAGCTAATTAGACCTTTCAGAAACCTACTAGGAGTAGTGTATCTGGTGCCACATGGTGCCGTGGGGTTCAGAGGCCTGTGAGAAAGACTCCTGGTAAATTATGACAGTAACTAAAGCTCAGAACCACCCCACCAGCTAAAAGGTCTTGGACATTAAAGAACACAGTTGTATTTCTATGAATTCTAAGCACTGTGAGGGAATAAGATTCAATTTCGGAGTATTAATTCCAAGATTATTGCAAGATTAATGAATTACTCATTTTTTATCCTATGAATGACACTGCCCCTAATATGTCATCCCAATAAGAAGAAATTAATACTTTGTGGGTGGGGTTTTTTTTTCAAGTAAGAAACCATAAGAATGAAAATCTTCATAAAAAGCCCCTCTGTGTCACAAGTTGCCAGAAGGTACAATTCTGAACTGCAAAGAAGCATTTTTTAAAAAGATCAGTTGAGATGCAAGCTTAATGCAACAAAGGAATTACCGAAGTCACCTTCCAAATTCAGGCAGCTACTCAGGGCTTTTTTTAATGAACAAACAGTGAGTTCTGTAAAACACCCCAACACCACAAGGAAATAAGGAATAATCTATGGTCCTATATTTAAATTTAAATCATTACAGTCATCTAGGAAACTGTCCTAGTGGGGTGCACAACACCAAAGGCAAGAGGTCCAGTGTTCCAAATTAGTATTTGAGTATTATGAGTAGACTTAATACATGGTAATGGGCAGCAGTACTCTGGGTCCTTTCTTCTTCTTTGGTAGCAGAATATCTGTAGAGATTTAAACAAATAATCAATGCAACCTACTAGACCAACAATCCTCTTCAGAGACCACCATGGGTCAAGGAAAGCCTCTTCCATGACTAAAACTGCCGAATGTTGAGTTGGAGCAGCTAAATTTCCTTTGTTCTTGATTTGGGAGGTATCTTGCAGCTAGTGATGGCATCACAGACTTATTCACATGGATCAGCAGAAAGGCTTGTTATTTTGCAAGAAGAAATTACCAGAAATACCACTTGCATGCTGAAATTCAAACCTTAAGAAATCAATCGATCAACCAACAAATCTGCTTGTGATGTAAAAGGATCTCTCTGTCACAAAAAGTGAACTTTCTACTACGGAAAATAAAACTTTTCCCTTGGGAAAAAGGAAGCCATGCATATTAATAAGTGCTAATAAGTGGGAGAAATCAGTCAGCAGTCAGAAAGGAACATCTAATATGATCATATCAGGGCTGAAGTCCTAAAGGAAAACACAAACCTTTGAATATGCTACAGTGGATCCTGACAGGGAGAAAGAGTTGATAGTGCAGTTCAGCTGAGAAACAGTGGATACTAGGACTGATCCAATTAATCCAAAAAGTTGGGAAAAAAATAGTTACAAAGGTTGTGTGCACAGAGAATGGGGTTCTGGTGTGCTCCTATGGATGCTGCTAAGGAGAAACTCTCCAGTTACCATGGATTAAGTGCACATTTCCATTCTAGGACCTCTCCACAGACTTTATCATCCCCTGTGCAAAGTAAGAACCTCTGGCCCAAAAAATGAACAATATTTCCTAAAGAAACAAAACCTTTCTTAAGCAAATTCTAGTTCCATAACATCTGAATGCCTCTCTTTCAGGATGTGTCTGAATTTCAAAAACCCCACAAAAAAGACACTGAACACAGACAGTGAAAAAAAGTATTGTTTCTATAAGGATAGTGAAAGATGTTTTATGAAACTGGTTCTCTCAGACCTGAGAAATCCTACAGAATACTCAGGTCTAAGTGGGACAAATGACCCCTGGTATGCAGGTCCCTTTCTGTAAAGATTATACAAGAATCTATGAATTAAATAACCTTACACTGCATAGTGAAGTTCCCATAGAAGACACATTCGGAGTGTTAAAAATGAATATCTGTTCGTCTAAAAACCAGCTCTAATAAGTATTTGTAGAAGATAGTGTATTTCAGGGACAAGTTTAAGAAAAAGAGAAGGGACTGATTAAGTATTAGGCAGAAATCCTTGGGTCAGTTGGAAAAAAGCTGGGAGAAATTCCATTTGTTTGCTGGTACTTCTATCTACATCTGCAGTGGAATGCACTTTTAGTAAGAGGCTGTAACTGCTATACTGTCATCAGTAGAAGCTTATAAATATGACAGACAAGACTCAGATGTTATTAACTTTTCACTCAAGTAGTTAAAATAGAAGACTGGGACAAAGAACTGCATTAGATTCCCATTCTTCACTGGGCTATTCCTATGGTTCTGATCAAGTGCATGGCCATGGTTCATCAACCTCCACAGTGCATACAAAGCACTTCCACTTTCACTAACTGTAAATCAAATGAGAACAGTTTCCTAGAGATTTCATTTTCGTAAGTGTACATCTTAGGAACACAGGATTGGAAGACTACTTCCCAGTTACTGTGTCAAGTCCTTTGCTATTATGGTGTTACAATGCTGCTCTTAAACTAACCGAGCTGTCCTAAAAGTAGTTTCCCATTTGGTTTTGGCCAAGACAGCCAATTTTGTTCACAGTAGCTAGCATGGGGTTGTGTTTTGGATTTGTGCAGGAAACAGTGTTGGTAATATAGGGATGTTTTTGTTACAGCTGAGCAGGGCTCACACAGCCCCAAGGCCCTTTCTGCTCCTCACCCCATTCCACCAGCGAGGGCGCTGGGGGTGCACAAGGAGTTGCGAGGGGACACAGCTGGACAGCTGACCCCAACTGACCAAAGGGATATTCCAGACCATGTGGCATCAAACTCAGCACATAGAGCTGGGGGAAGGAGGAAGTGGGGAACATTTGGTGCGATGATGTTTGTCCTCCCAAATCACCATTACACCATCAAAGGGAGATGGAGCCCAGCTCTTCTGGGGATAGCTGAACACCCAACTGCCCATGGGATGCAGTGAATTAACTCCTTTTTTTTTGTTTCATTTCTGTACACAACTTTTGCTTTACCTGTTAAACTGTCTTTGTATCTCAACCCACAAGTTTTCTCACTTTCACCCTTCCAGTTCTCTCCCCATCCTGCTGAGGGGGGAGTCAATGAGTGGCTGTGCAGGGCTCAGCTGCTGGCTGGGGTTAAACCATGACACATCTGCCGTACCACGAGATCGGTCAACAACTCTCTGCTATTGCCCAGAATAAACTAGAAATTAAACTTTTCACCCAGGATGAAAAAGAAATCGTCTTCAAATTTTCAATTTATTCACATCTAGTTTACACTAACTAGATTTCAAGCAAACTTAGAATATCAGGAGGTAAAAAAAAAAGTTTGTGAGCAAAACTGCTAAGCCACAATCCCTCTCTCCCATATTTGCCTAGGGACATATCATAGACCTCCTCAGCTTTTCATTTACCAGCCTGAATAAACCATGTAAGAGCTGCCTCTTACAGTACATGCTTTATTTCCCTAATCGTTCACGCCATGATTTATTACCATGAACACCTCTTCTACAAAGGTGGTGTTATTTATGTAGAGATTTAATCAGTCAGAAAGAAGTTTCCTTGTTTTTGCTGTGCATGATTCAGTAAGGAAAACAGCTTTGGCTCTATTCTTCACAAGAGCCAGCCTCTGAGTGAAGGAGTTGGTCTACATCCCTTTTTTGTACCTACCCTTAAAAGATCCCATATGTTACAGTACATCTGTCATCACTGTACATATGTGGGGATCTGTAACACATGAAGCTATAGCATTTCTAACAGCTCTTATGGCCAATCTTTCCCTGAGCTGTCAGCTAGGTGCTACCCCCAAAGACGTTTGCTTTTCTTGGAATTCTGCTATAGAATTTGTGATCTGCAGAACCAACAGTGGACTGCCCCTGTGTTTCCAAAGCATCCCTAGAAATCACTCTTCAGAAAGATGTAAAAACACTTGAGCTCTCTTGATAAGGCAAAAGAATCTTATTGAAGTGCATTTATTCTGTGATCAACAAAGAGGTACCGAAAAGTATACTCCCTCAAGGTATGTTCAGCTCAACCTCTGAGAAAAGGTGTGGTGATCCTATGACCACCTCTTTGCTGGCCCCTTTAGGCTCTGTGTTGCAATTTTGATAGGAAAGTACAACATTAACCACGATCCAGCTCCTTACTGGACCTCCTCAACTGCTCAGCAGTACAGGAGTAGTCAGCTAAAGCACATACTTCCAGAAGCTTCTGCAAGGAACACCATGGAAGAAGGTGCCTGGGCTAAGGAATTCTTATCAGTCTTATCTGAATTTTGTCAAAATGGCAGTTAAGGATATGGGTATTGAACATTTTGAGAAAAGAAGAAAGAAATGAGGAAAACATAGATTTCAGAGCATTTTTTGAAATAGTATTAAAGTTTTCTGTTTAGTCATCAGTTTCCATTACTCAGTGTTCTATGTAAAAGATTATATTCTTTGCCAAGAAATAAAATCTCAGTGTTAAGGAAAACAGGATGCTAGTGCTTTAAAAGACAAGGTGATGTAGAATGACATGATCCACATTAACAGTAATTTAAAACATTAAATCATAAGAAACAAGCTCCACTGCAACTAATAGATCATTAAAACCCATCATACCTTCTATCACTTTTATCTGGAATCCATTTGCTACAAGCCTTGGATCTGACAAATAACCTGATCCATGGAAACTCTGGTAATTCTTCTGCATTTTATAAAGAGCCGCCATATACTGAGATCCACCAATAAGACTGGAAAAAAAATTCCCCAAGTGTTAAAAAACAACATCCCTTATGTGAAAATTACAAGTGTGCAAAAAACACAGAAAAAGGTAACAAGTGATAAGGAGTGATCAAGATTTTTTGAAGTATTTTGAAAAAGCAATTTGTTTAAAGAAACAAAATGAGAACTATTCACTTAGTGAGTGACCCAGCTTAGGCATACAGTAATAATTATTTTATCAGCCATTTCCTAATTCTTGGGGGAAAGTCAGCTACAGTGAAGTTGTGAAAATGTGGAGCATTTAATTTTCTTCTGGGGGAGGAAATTTGTATTTGCTGCACTACCAATGATACTGGTCAAAAATAATACTTATTTCAACTAGAATAAGACCAAGTGCACTCATTACTTCAAGATAAAAATATAAAACCCAAAAATCTGTTTTAATAGATAAGTGAGTGCACAAATAAGCACAACATTAGCAAACAGGGCCTTGCCAGAGTTTACTGTAAATAATTATCAAATGATGCCTCAAGTAACACACACATTTTTGCTCAATAGTACTATACCTGTCCGTTAACACAATTGGATTGTCCAGTTTCTCTACTGGAAGCTTATGGTTCATCAATAATCTCTTACACAGCAGGGCCTCTTCCAATCTATATGGATTCAGCAACTTTACATTTTTTTCAGTAGCAAGTATCCACACATCAGGAAAACTGTGACGACGGATCAGGAAAAGCTCGTGGTCATCTGAAACATTTTTCTCTTGTCTCTGAAGGTGACGTCTACAGGAACTCAGAGAAAAAGGCACTGTGACAATTTTCACAGGCTGTTCCAGTTTCCCCTTCTTTTCAATCTGGTCATGGAATATCTTGTCAAGCTTCTGCTGGTCAGATGCAGAACTCTTTAGCTTGTGTTTGTGTTTTTCTGCCTCCTTTGCTGGTCGGTGTATTGGCTGTGCATTGGCTTTCTTGACCTCTCTGTTGTACCGTTCCTGGTCCTTAGTGGCTTTTATTTCATAACTTAAGGGAGAAAACAAATCAGTAGCATCAGCAGACAAAAAGCTCCAGACCCCAGCTCCTAACACACTAAAGCTGAAGGCAAGGTAACCATTTCAACAGCCAACAAACACATCCATGGTCCATTCAAGTATCCAGACCAATATGCTACCCACTGCGATGGAGACGGCGACTGTGCCGCTATTACCTCACACCTTGAACACAAGCTGGAAATTTTCCTTCATCAAGACAGCCAGCAAAACCTGAATTACTGTAAGGGGGAGGAACTCTTACTGTAAGGAACAGACTGCATCATATAAAGAACTACAGCAAGGGTCTTTTCACCTCAGTCCCTTGTTTAATTTGCAATCAAATATAGAGTTTTGGCAGGAGTTTTGCGTCACAGGCACACCCAGCTCAATTCACAGTCATTTATGCTTCTAGAGCTCTACAGACTTCTAGAGGAGGCCATGTGGCTGGCAGGAGTTTGGAGCTTGAATAATTTCCCAAGCCTCAGGCCTTACTTAATAAAAGCATATTTGATTTCAAATGGCCTAAAATTAGACATATGAAGTGTAAGAATACAGAATATGCATGATTATCACAGAATTCTGTAACTAATAACCAATCTTACAGATTTTTCAAAAACAGTCAATAAAAAACTACTCCTAAAAGCCATCTAAATGGTTAAAACATTACTACATACTAAACCTCTACAACATGAATGGCTTCTTAATGAGCTTGTAAATGTCAGGCAGATAGCTAAATTTTTATAGGTCCCAGGTTTATGCTTGCCTACTGAATATGAATTTCACTTTTCTGAAAGCAAAGGGTGTGATTTGCTGAACTCCCTCTTTTTGCCCCTGTTTGATATTCTGAATTCTAGAAGGTAATTCAAACCATTCTGATCTTCAATTAAAACAAAATAAACTACTACTATCATATATTAGTATTGGAAATAAGTATTTTAGCTGGTCATATTTATTTATTGCTACTTGCTGGAACAGTTTGATTCAATTATGTGTATGCATGCTGGAAAATTAAGGTCAACAAAAGGGTCACCATTTGCAATTAATTACGATGTGCTAGCATTCACATATGGTACCAATATTTAGTTAACTAAAAAAGTCAGCTTAAATAGTTTCTTGCAATAAATCACGTCCTAGAAAATATGGAGCAAACATTAAGATAAAAAACATCTGCTCCTTTTAAAATGAATGGAAGAAATCACTTGAACAGAATTTTTTTTTTAATCCCAAATTCATTTACAGCTTTAACCAGATCAACAAATACTTTGTTTTGAATAGACCTAACAGTAATGCAGAAAAATATTAAAGTGTAAGAGAACTGAGCTTTCAGTGATCACTGATAATCCAAACCGAAAGCACTTCCAAACAGAGTCCAACTTGCCTGTCAGTTTAGGCTACCACCAGAAAAAATTTAGCCTTACAAACTTTGATTGTGAGCATCTTCTAAATTCATACACATCACTATCAGTGATTTGCTCAGAACCAAAGAAAAACTGCAGATTGACACACCATGAGGGACCACCTTTGCCTTTCTGAAAATCCTTCCACAGAGGAACATACAATCAACAAGTGCTACAAGAACAGCTTTTCTCTGCTTTGTGAATTAAGACTGCAAATTCAGGATCCTTTTCTGATGCTACAAAACCTAAAGCCAAGGAAATCTGCAAAACGGGGTGTAAGCAGAGAGTGTCACTTTCTTGCCTGGTCTAGTTTCAAAGGCAGCTTTGGTTTAACTAGAAAAATGGATCCACGATACATTCTTTTCCCCTTGCAACGTAAACCCAAACAAAATAATCAGCATACTAAAAGAACCCCTTTTAATATATAAGTCTCTCAGCCCTTATGAAACAAATAATCTGATCTTGAATATTTGGAGCAAACTCTGACAGCAAAGACCACGCTACCTGAAAATATGTTTCTCCCAAGGTACAAATCTACTCATGAAGAGTTACTGCAGAGTGCTGACAAGGTGATTTGTTAGTCCCATGGTAACGTGTGTAGCTTTGAACCTTTCCTACACCTTCAGGGTAACTACTCCTGCCACTGTTATGGCACTTGGAGGGATTTCTCCCACTCCTACCCGAGCCTGACATGCAGGAAACATTAAGGCCAGAAACATATGCAAGCTGTATTAAGTAAGAGTCGAGCGACTGCAAGGACTGAAATCCTTTGCAAAGCAGGGGGATATGTGATGCTGCCAGCATGCACATGCATGGAGCTTTCCTCCTCTATTATAACCTAAAGACCATAACATTTGACATTCCGGTTGTGTAATAAATGCTGGCTTGTTTTGAAAAGGCCATCCTGTGTCACTGTGAGACATCTGGTGCTTGTACAACTCCCAAAAGGGATTTAAATTAATTCAGACCCGATGGAGGGGCCACAGAGAGAAACAGAGATGCTGAAACCATGCACACCCACTGCACAAGGCAGGACTTTATCACAGACGGATGGAGGACTAGAGCCCAGGAAATGTGGGGTTGTGCCAGCAAGGATGCGCAAAGGAGAGCTGTGGCACTTGGGTTGCCCTGATGTATATACGTTTGTTGTTACCTCTAGGTGGCCCAATTTACCCAGAGTACCTGGAGGCAAGACTTATGTTCTCTGCCACAAGTCCTTCTGGATTGCTGCTTTGCAGGAAAAGTTGTCTGTATATCTTTTGCTATTTGTTATTCTCTGAGGCAATTTTAAGAGAATAAAAGTGAAAAGGTAAACCAAAGCTGAAATCTATAGATACAACTAGTGGTGAATTCTTCATTTCCTTCAATATCCATGGATTCAATCCTACATATAAAGAAAACTTGATTACCAGAGAGGTCTCCTTCCTGAACTAATGCAAAGTTAATCTGTAGGCACACTCTTTAACATAACAGTTGTACCAGGAAAGCAACCATGAAATCTCAAAAGCTAAAGCAGAGCAAATTAAAATTTTCTGAAACAGCTGGCAGAACCTTTTGTTTCATTTCATTAAAAGCATGAATATAATTGGAGTAGATTTCTACTATTACATTACTATTTCTGCTTATGCAGAGATGGACAGAACACTTTTTCATGTACGGGTTTGTGACCATAGCATGATGCTTGCATAGTAAACTTTAAATTACGTAAATCAGAAGCTAGGTGAAAAGGTTTCACTTAACTCTGATATAGCTGACATTCAGAATAACGCAGATGTCTTGCTAAAATATTTCCTTTTGTTGCAGATGGATTTCAAAAACCCAGTGACAATTCATTTTAGAAAAATATGGAATTTAGCTATTCAGACTGCCACCTAGGAAGAGACTTGGTCTTGTTTGACACAGATTAAAATTCAGACTGTGCTATGCTCTCTGAACCAGCATTAGAATAGCTGTTTAAGGAAAAAAGTAATTCCTTGTGTCATTTGACTGGGTTTTGCAAATACAATTCTGAGGTAGCCTAGGTTGGGATACAAACTAAATTTAGAGGAACGGAATTTACCAAATGTTCAAGTACTAAAGTTCCTAAAAAAGCAGGAACTTTCTCTCTTATAGCAATAAAAGTTGAAAAACCTCTGAAGAACTCTACAGTGCTTCATCCGTCACGTGCTGGTTTCCCAGGACAGTGCATTGGGAGTGACACGGTAAAGGCAGCCCTTACAAGTCTGTAGGATTCAGTCACTTTCTTGCCTGTTACCTTAAATAACGATTCAGCAGAACTGTCCCTAACTACTGCTGGCTCTAACCTAACTGCTGCATGGCACAGCGGCAAAATGTGTAATTCCCATCAGCAGTGTACAACTGCACACAGCAAAACACGACAACCCACAATACTGATTCTGATCTTGAAAAGTCAAACATCTTTATCTACTTTTACATAAATAACTGGAAAGTTATAATTTTTTTAATTCACTGCAAGTGACTTTTTGGTAGCTTCCAGATTCAGAAGCAAGACATGGCCTGAACTTACTTCGCTTTTTCCTCTTCACTCAAATTCTTCCACTGCTCTTCAATTGTCAGCAGGATGTCATTCATGCTGGTCTTTGGATTATCATTTATCAATTTTGGACGACATTCATGTGTGAAAAATTCAAACGCAGACTTTGGTTTCTTTATTATTCTGCTATTAATTAAGTCATAAGCTGTCACACGTCCAAATTTTTCACTTATCACATTTTTTTTCTTTATGCTTTGATTTGAGATTTGTAGATCACTGCTTTTTTCACCAGTGTATTCATTTTGCTTATTAGTTGTCCCTCCAGTTTCAGGAATCAAAATCTTAACTGGTTCCAGCTTGTCTCCCAGACTGTCTTTAAATCCACTTCCCATACTCCAGCTGTCAGCAGAGATTTCAGGTAAGTCCTTAGGGACTAAGGCTTCCTCATTTTTATCCATTTTGTCAGTATTATCAGAACTCAAAAGATGATCATTGGCTTTTTTAGACTCAGGGTCCACATGAACACTATTACTTTGAATATCAGCCATATTCTGTCCATTCTGTTCCTCCTCACGCAATAAATTTAAGGAACTGTCTGGAAAGGCATCACTCTTAGAAACCTCTCTTTTGTCCAGGCGACTGTGTACATTATCACCACTAAACGTCTGATGATTTAAGCAGATCTCTGCGCTTTTTCCTGCTTGACAGTTTTGCACATCACTGCTGAGTGAAAGGAATGAAGTATGAGCATGTAGCTCATCATTTCCAGATGGTCCCATTTCATTAGCAGCCACATCTGTTTGGTCTGTTCTATGAACAAACATGTCTTCTGAGGTAACATCTGTTTTATTACTTTCACCAGGGACTGCAGCAGGTAGTGGCCCATACAGTGATTTCAACACATTTTCAACTGCAAGTAAGACAGATTCCTGGAAAAAAAGAAGAAACGAAACAGAAAATACACACACACAAGTGCACCTGAAAACGTAACTGCCAGATACCAGGAATACAGAACAATATGCAAAATGCTCTTATTTGGAATCATTTTTAGACAAATTGGGACAGATTATTGCATTTCAGTTGTTCACACATTCCAAAAGACTCTGAACTGGACACTTTCAGCCTCAAATTTTTTGTGACATGTATTCTGCTTTACTAGTTTACTCTGAGATCACAAAACCAATTAAATGCTTTCTTTGTAACAGGGTTCTAACTGCTTAAACCAGTATCAGGCAAAGCTATTCCTACCTAATATGGAGTTAAAAGTTTACAGCCAAAACAGGTGCACCAGCAACATCCAATTTCATGTGAATGTGTTTGTGTAGGTGCTTTTATGGTGCATGTTTCCAAATCAACTTTGCACCATGTGATGGAAATGAGTAACACAAAACCCCAAACCCCTAAAAAACAGAAATAAATTAAAAAAAAAAAAAAGAGAGAAAAGAAACTCCAGCCCTTTTTCTGATGCCAAAGGAAAACTAGATCAAATCGAAAAATGCTATGTTAATTTTCATACAAGTGACACTTAACAGGCATTACATTTATAAGAGTAACACAGACAAATACAAAAGGTTCTCATGAAGAAGAGGATTAACATACTGGTGTAATTACCTATATTCACTTTGAATAAGCACATTATAACCACCAATGCAACCTTTCTAATTTCTGTGGCACTAAATTGATGCCATCAATAATCTATACACATAATGACAAAATAGTGCTTTGATGAGAAATCAACTCCCCTCCTGCCCACCCTCACCTTAATGGTAGTGTTTAAATAGTGATTACTTGGTTTACAGATGAAGTTAAGCATGAGATTTATGTAGGGCCACATATCATAATTTCACTTAGCTTCTCTCACTGTAAAGTCATTTGAAACCTAAGTGGTACACGCATATATCTGACAGCATCAGAATCTTTTAAATCAACTGGGAAACTAATTTTGAAGAATCCCCCACTTAGCCTGTTCAGTACTTTTTGATCAAAAGAGTCCTCTGACAGAGGCAAGCTGTCATGTAACTAAAAAAACCCCAAAAACCCGGTGGCACTGTTTATGTTTGAACATTCTGGTAGTCCCAAGGCCCTTATTATGCTTATATAAAGACTGACAACTTAAAAACAGAGTAAAATGTTAATTACCTTATAATGCAGCAAAACTTGTGTTTTATCAGGTGTTATATTCACATCCACGGCAGAGGCAGGTACAGTAATATTCAAAAAGAAAACAGGATATAAACGAGTACAGTCCTTTTGTGTCACCTGACTGTAGTATTGTCGAATTAACTAGAGATGGATTTAATAAAGAGATGTCAGTAAAGGCAATAAAATAGAAAAAAAGGCACAGAAACAAAATCTGACATTATAAAAGCATAACTGGTTTGCTGGTTTTGTTGGTTTCTGAAGTTACAGAAATGCTTAAAAGGTCCTCAAATACACGTATGCCAGAATAATCACCACAAGGGCAGCTCCTCATGGTCTCCATGCCTTCATAGCATGGAGGTAAAAGTGATATATAGCCTATTTTCCATGCAGGGCACTGTATTTTTACTTTGTATAGTAGTATGCTGAATCCCACCTTGAATCCAGGTTTCCCTGCTCTCATTAAAGAACCATCTCTGTCATGGGATTCCAGCAGAGCTTTGAACTCCTAGAAGAGCCAGGCACATCAAATAATATATGGAGATGGATTACCCTTATTCAGCACTTAACGTACCAATGCAAGTTCAGGGTTTACATCTACAAAGCTTTGCTTCCCAATTGAAAACTACCATTGTGTCTGCTTTAAAACCTACACGAACACTTTGGCATGAGCGTGATTTTCTTCCCTGGTGATGACAAGGATTAGGACAGCAAGGCTGCTCCAAGTGAAGTGCTGCAAGGTTCAGTAGTGAGAGAAACCTAAGAGTATCAAATTCTGCCTACACAATGCCTAGCTGTAGCCAATGCTGCTGCACTATCACTTTCATTTCTACCCAACGCACACACAAACTTAAAGGGAAAGCATGGGTGTTTGCTTGATAAGCCCACAGTTGGAAGTGGATAAAATCAAAACTATTTTACAAAAGAATTCTCTTACAAGAAACTACATAAAGTTCCCTTGTGGGAAATTGCACAGGTGATTTCTGCAGATTAACACAATAAAGAATCAACTACTCTGGTCTCTTGCACAGAGCATCTGAAATTAGTTTTGTTAAACAGCCAGAAATACAACCTCCAGCTCTGTGGTCTGACTGCAGCAAATGGAATGGAACTGAGGCACCAGCAGTGTCAGATTGGTGGAAGGGCTTTCTGTTGTAAATTCTCGTATCTTCACCTGTGATATTCTTAATTATTTCATGTGGGGAAAAAAAAGTTGTAGATCACTTAGATGTCTCTGTCCTCAAAGAAATCACATTTCTATTCCTCGAATTACAAGATAGAGGATGTTACCTTCAGTATTTCCTTCTGAAGAACTGGACGATTATTTATAAAAATGAAACTCCTTTCTGAACTTGAAAGGCTTGTCAAAGAACTATCTGACTCAGCTTTTGGGAGAAATCCAGAAAGATTTATCTGCAATGATAAAACAAATACAATGCAAAAGTCTTTTAAAGAACCCAAAAGGTTTTTTTCTAGAGGTGAGATAGTAAAGCAAAATTGTACAGGAGTTGAAGTCATTCAAATGCGTGCACTGCTTCTTGACAGTTACAGTATACAACAATAAAGGCAGTTAAAGGAAAAAAGAAGAGGCTGAGAAAGATGGGTTTGTATCTATTTCCCTTGATCAATTTATTGATATATTTCCCATTTGGACTACCAGTTGCAGCAGGATGCTGCCTGGAGCTGAGGCTGTGGAGAGCCAGGCCAGCAGCTCTTGGCTTGCTGACCGCGGGGGTTGCCAATGTAAGCCCTGTCCAAGCCAAAGGCACAGAGTGCTGCCCAACCTGGCCAGGGCAGCAGTGAGCCACCCCTACAGGGAAAGCCCAAAACACACAATCCCTCCCTTTCTACGTGCAGAGCACCTTAAATAGCCTGTCATAGGGCATTTATTCAGGGCACCTAAATTTACCTACACCACCTGTATCCAAATCATCTGACTCTCAAGAGTGCTGAGCACCCACGATTCACAGGCTGCAGCAGAACCTGTGAGCACAGCACTGCCAGGGAGCCTTGGAAACAGCACATGATTTGTGTACCTAACATGAACTCCAAGTTTTAAGATTTTTCTGTTGAGACTCTTTAACAGGTTTTTTCAGGTCAAAATAAGGCTGATGACTTGTGCTGCCTGTCTTATCTCTTCCCCCTCCCTCCACTAAGCAACACTGGAACTCTTGGATGGATTTCAAATCAACTGATAAAGAAGCAGAAATCCCAAAGATATATTTCCACAATTCCTGTGATAACTGACAGCTGTTTGGAGAGAACAGCCTCAAGATAATGACCTTACTAAGGAAAAGGCAATTGTAACTTTTCAAAAGACAGGAACCAGCAGCATGCAAGATCTGACATGCTGGGCAGCCCACATCCTGCCCCACACATTGCCCTCTGCCACCTGCCCAAACTAACAGGTGAAAGAACACTGGCGCAGCATGAGGATGGAGATTTTGGAGATATGGGAAAGTCTGGAGAATGTTCTGGTAGCAGGGTGGATCACTGAACACAGAAATGAGTCCTCATATGCTCTGCTTTTGGCAGAACCCCTGGTATTTACTAAAATCCAAATTATCATGCATTTGAAATGGAATTTAAAATCCATGGGATTTGGCCTATCCTTCCCATTCATCTACGTCATGCCAGCTATCTGCTCATGTGCTCCCTTATTCCCTCTTGACCTTGTACCAAGCATTCTGTGCTAAAGCTGGCGTGTTCTGGTCAGCAACGTCGCACAGAACCAAACACCACTGGTCAAATTAAAGAGGTGTCAAGTATCTGCTGGATGATTATCAGAAAACAACATGCAGCACTTCTACATTTTGTTCTGCAGCTTTAGCACATCCTCCCTCAATGTTCCTCCTCTACGCTTCAAGCTCTTTTTCTAATTCACAAACATTTGTACAAGTCTTTCACTTCAAACACTTTTTATATACAGAAAAGATTAAAGCAAAACTGAAAGTCTCTAAATAACTCATTTAACAAGTTGCCAGATTTAGAAATGGCTGACTGCTGTTACTATTTACAGCCATGTAGAATATCAGTATGCTCATTAAAAGTTATCTACAATTTATAAAACCAGTCTTAGTAGAATTTTCATATATGAAAGTATATGAAATAAAAAGACAAAATTACACAGACCAGAAAATATTCATGAAACTTTCATTTCATATCAGATCAACTGTTTTCAAAATTAGTATTTTAATAAAAACCCCAACTTATATATGTATTAAAATATATCTGTGATGGGTGGACAGCAGAATGCCTTTCTTTAATACTTATCTTTCTCCCAGTAGCACATGTAGCTGCTAAACTTAACCTTCATAGGAAAAGAAGAGACTAGGGAAATTTCCTGTGTGAAAGTTTTCAGCCCAAATAAATCTATCCATTTACAAGATTGGGGATCTGAAAAGGGTAAATACTGCCTTGTACATGTAAAAAGGCGTGTCATCTCTTTATTTTCTTAGTTCTCTTTTTATTTTACAAGTAGCTCCTGAGTTTGCATGCTTCAAAGCTAATTTGAGATGTGCTCCTGTTTCATTCAGTGCTCTTAACGGAGATGTTTCCAAGAAGGCCAGTCTTTAAAATCCCTGGATCACTTGTTCAAGAAGTTTTAACTCTGCAGTAAGGAATAGCAAGATTAGTTTTGTCTTCAGAGAAGACTTTGCAGCAAAGGAGCAGGAAGCTACACAATGAACAAGTAGGAGTTAAAAGAATTAAAGAGCTGCCCTCTAGTCTGTGTAGCAAACGAGATATGGACCGAATGGGAAGGAAAAAAAGCAGTATATGCCTTGCCCTTAAATACCTGTTCCAATACCTGCACCCAAGGGAGACAAAAATGGTTACACAGGCAACTTCACTCTGTCACTTCGTAGTGTTTGGCTGCCTAGTTTAGAAATGTCCACGGTTTCTGAACATCGACATTATGCATGGATCACTTATACACCTATAAATGATGCACATGGTATTTTACACACTATTTAGAGACAGAGAGAGAGATGGAATGTTCCCCAACTTCTATTCAAGGAATATGGATGCCTCATGATATAGCAGAGAAGTAATGTGAGAACCTGAGTGCCTCCTCCAAGCTAGTCCCTTCTAAATACCCCCTTCTCTTCCCTTTGGAGCCCCCTGCACTTGTCCTATGGGCGCATCCAAGCTACATTCAGGTAATAGCTCTGGAAGTTCTGTTCAGACATAAACAACCAAAACTCTGTAAAGTACAACAAGTGACTTTGCTTTGTTCCCCCTCATTTTACTGCATGTATACAAGCATTCTGGCGAACTCAAGATTTAAGTCTGAATAATGCTGTTGAACTGTACATATAAACGTCAGACTTTAAAGTCTGAATAATATTATTAAGCACATGCTGAATGCAGCACTGGTAAGTTGTGTCATTGTGACTTTACAGTGATTCACCTTATCCTGTCAAGGTTTATTACTACATGATACAGGAAAATGCAGCTTAGAAGGTTCCAGGGTAGCGAGATTCCCCTTTAATAAAAATGTCTCCAACAAAAACAGAAGCAGAGTAAAACATTTTTGAAAACATTAGACAAAGGAGGGTTCCATGGGGAATTCCCTCATTTTCAGAAGGGGCAAAAGAAGGCAAGACCACTAAATTTTTTGAAAACTAGGAAGTATTTCCTTGAAATACATGCTTGGTGGAAATTCTGCATAACTTGCCCTTCTAAGCATGTGTTTCTTTTGCTGCCCAGGTGCACTGAAATTGAGGGGATACTCTTTAGAGTACAAGGCTAAGAGGCCATGAAGATGAGAACGATCTAAATGCTTAGATATTAATCAGAGCACAACCTGCCTCTGGGCCAGGAATCCCAACTGAGACAGCTCTGAGCAATCAGCAATTCTGCATTTGTCATCACAACTGTTTTTACTGCCATTTGATCAGTGCCACATGAGTCCTGACGAGATGATTCTTGGAGTGGATTTTCAATCACCAAACCAATTAATTTTACGGAGAGGACATTAATAGAATCAAATGCATTAATCAGATGTCAATCTGGAGATGCATCTTCCTTTTCGAAGTCTCCTTCTTTTTGAATTTTTCTTTAGCTCTCTTCATTGACAGACCTGAAGTGAATTTGGGAGAAGGAAGTTTAAACTCACCTCAGGATATTCGCAGCAGTGTTGAAAAGGTACCATACTGCTCATAACGGCTGTTCCCAGAACTGACATACAGGCCATTTTGTGATCTGACACCCTGGTCTTCTGCCAAATAACTGCCTGAAACAAATGGCACAGAGTCAAATTTTTGACATTATATTTGTTGAACTCATGTCATGTCTATGAACATGCATATGCAACTGCACACACACTGTATATGTAACATTCTGTACCTTGACCCTCTGAAAATCACAACTTTCAGTGTTAACAGACTCGATATGGTACCTTTTGACACATTTTCTCATATTGTATTACTTACTTAGGCACACGGCAATTGGAAAACTAAGCAAAGCTTGTATTCATGGATGTTTTGTGGCTATTCTGGACTTCTGTACCTGAAGCAACTGTTAAAACCAAATCAATACAAATACTACTTCTCTTAGATATACAGCAGGGCTTTGTGCTTTTCCTGAGCATATAAACTGAGGGTTTATGACATGTCTCTCACAGGCTGGTCAACATTTGAAGGTGGACACTGCAATGCTTATGATACTTATATCAAAGAGGTTGTTTTGGTAGAGATCAGGCTATTAGCTCTCCATCCATAGCTCTCACCTGGATACTCTAGGTCTATGAGAGGCCTGCCATTTAGAAAGAAAATCAGTTTCTAAGGAACTATATATTAGGAAAGCAGTTATTTGTCTAATGAAAACTTTATACAAGTTAGAAGGATGAAGGAATATCTGAGGTATTAGCTACATGTCTTGAAATGTTATTACAAAGACTTAATAAATACAGTAAGGCAATATGAACTGCAGCTTGCAACAGAGGTTACTTGTCAAGTCCACTTACGCATACAGAAGGTATTAGCTACTTTGGGAGGTGAAATTTTGTCTGTTGCTAATGAGAAGTCCTATACCAAACAGTCACAAATTTAACTCTGAATCTGCTGATTTTCATTGCCATGTATCAACAATAAAAATGTTATCCTCGGTTGGTTCTCTGCTTCTAGGAAACTGAAGCTGCTACACTCAGGTCCACTTCATTTTTGCCACTGTTAGCTGCCTGAGTGTATTCAATGTGCAACCTTTAAACACAAAAGGAAAAATATTGCAGCATGTTGCATTTTAAATTGGATGTTACAGTGCTGTTAAAATTTATGTTTTTAGTAGGTACTAGGTGTCCAATAAATTCAAAATGAGCTCACAGTATTCAAGTACAGGATGTTAAGTGAAGGGATGGTGAGAGAGAAAAAAATATACATGCACTCATCTCAAGAAACGCAATACATAGCCTTAAAATTCCACCTGTCCAGTGGGATATTTGCTGGCCTTCAGGGGTGAATTCCACAGAAGAACACGGTGCTCCTGTAACATGATATTCCCTTCCTACAGGACAGGTGGAATTGTAAAGCTTTGAGACTGTTGACCCTAAACTATTCCCCAAATCTTTAATTTTCCAGTTCTGCAGCATTTGTGAAGTGGGGCTTTTTAGCCCTGCCTGAATGCAATTCATCTCCTATACAGCAGCCTGACAGCCCTTTGCACATGCTGGATCACAGCTTGGTTATCCTGCAGTGAGGTGAACCCCTCAAACACAAAACACAATTTACATCACGGAGGGCAATGAACAGAAAAAGGGGAGAAGGAGAAACAAGCAAGCAGAGCCATGGGCTGGGTGTCCACAGATCTGGCAGGGAGTCCCCCCATGCTCCAGAGCAGGCAGAGGCAAAGGACAGCCCGGGGCTGCCTCTCAGCCTCTCTCCTCTACACCTGCTCTAAGCCTCCTCAAAGACATTCTGGAGTGATGAAAGAATCTGTCCTCTTCTTTATAGCTCCTCTTATAAAACATATCCTGTACTGCTTCTATTTTAAAATTGATTACTTAAAATGGAAACAGAAAGTGCCAAGTGATTTTTTTCTTTAGTGGATGTATTTTAAATTAAATGCATGTGACCAAACTGAGAAAGACACTTGTTACATGACTAATATAAACATCATGCTGTTTATTTTAGGGTATCCTAGTGTGATGCTGCAGGTACAGATATAAATCTTAGCTGCTGATTAATGCAAGGTTATTACACAGCTTGACCTGCCTGCATGGCTGATACTCAGAACTGTGAAAAGATCACTTGAGCAAGGTGGTTTTAAGAAAGCTGTGGAAAATGAGAACTTATTAAATGCAAACTTGCTAAAAGTAGATACTGTAATAGGTTCAGATTAGTTTGTTAAATAGTCATATACCCACCAGGTATTTATACTCAGTACTACAGACAAAATTTTAGGAAATAGTTACCACTGTAGGTTAAATTAAAGCCTACAAATTAAAGAGGCTCCTAAATTTCTATACTATATAAAGACAGAATAGAGCGTGCATTCATTTTTAGCCCTGACTGCACATTATGAAGCAACAATACAGGAAGAGCTTGCAAGTTACAGAAAATTATTTTTCTAGATTCCCCAGATGTATCAACAGGCATTAAAAAAATCAGAGAAACAATGCCTGTTCCATTTCATTTATTTTGGAAAGTGTTGCCATGAGGTTCCTGCAATACCCTATTTTTTTAACCTTGCTTATACCCTTTAGTTTAGCTAAAAATACACCCTTCACACACCCCCCATATTTTTTTTCTAGGTCATATAAAGCGGGTGTCTAGGATGAGCCAAGGAAGAATCTGACTCTAGTCAGTATGATGACGCTGCAGAAACAGCCTACTCAAAGATATATTATTACATATGGCCCATCTTAGGTTTTGCAAGAGCTAGCCAAATATATCCCACCTCTCTGTTTCATTGAAGGGGATTGCACGATCCAGATAATACAAAATGTCATAACGCATATAAAATCTATTGCACATATGCAGAAGATAATTATGTGTGTGTCTGTGTGTACCTACTTCCCCACCCCATGCAGCCCTACAACACAGGCAGGAGGATGACAATGTACATTCCAACCTAAATGATTCTATGACTCCACGCACACATGGACTAGGCATATGTTATTTCAAGATGAACACCTAAGGTATAGAAGGATTCCTTGAAAAATGTGTAAAGTGTGGAGAAAGTGTGCAACCTCCCTTTTCCCACTGAGGTCCCTGCTATACAGCACTAGAGACAATTGAGAGCTGCTAAGTATTTATTTCTTCAAAGACCTCAAGAAAGAACAGAGAAAAAAAATGCAGTTGCTCTGCATCCCTAACTATCCTTCATATTTTAGAATTTCTGCCAGCAGCTACAGTGATTTGCAATCCCAGATAAAAGGAAAATCTTAATTAGAGCTGGGACTGGATGCTGTTTCTGACTGTGGATACTTCAGCACAATTATGATGCAACGAGTTAAACCAACTCATTCCATTTACCTTATTACTACATAATGGCAGTAACTTTAAGGAGATTTTACTACCCAAACCACACCTATTTTCTTCACTTATTTCATGACAGTCATATTGTTCACCCTGTAATAAAGTTTGAGGGTGTAAAAGTCTAGTTGAGAAAGCAGTTGTACATGAGCTATAGAGTGGTAACATAATTTGAGTTAGCTCTGTAAAAGACAACCACATTTCACAGTCTCTCTAATTTTGTGCTACATGCTTCAAAGCCCTGTCACTCTGGCATCTGAGATCTCACTACAGATAACTCTTTGGGCCAGTATGTTCCTTAGCTTCTTGACTTCAAACCTAATACCTTATTAGGCTTCAATTGAAAGCATTGCTTCCTACCTCTTAAGAGAGTGCACAAACAGGAACAAAGCCAGGCAGCAACATCTCAAGTTTGACTGAGCCCAAGGGAAACAATACCACATCATCCTGTACAATGTCTACAAGTTCTTCAGCTTAATGATGCACAGACACCTAGCTTCAAGGGCTGGCAAATTCTCTGCAGTGGAAGAAAACCTATCTGCTAAGATCAAAAATTTATCAATATAAAGTCTTCACCACATTCTTTAGAATGCCAGCCTTGAAAAGTGCTGATGTTTTTCAGCTCCACACCTTAACTGGTGTCCTGTTTTAAAACCAATGGTAAGTTACCTTACTAAAAGGGAACCCTTACATAAACTGACCTTGAAAACAGAAATCACAACAGTCTTTCAATATAGCTTATAGAAAAATTAAGCAACTAATCAATTATTTTCCTGGATATTTTATACTCACCCCATAGGAATCAGCTGCCCCCTTCATTTTGTACATGATGCTGGGACAATTACCAGTGGACATATGCAATAGAGAAGCTCAAGGCACCATTTTCCCCCTCATCAGATGCAGTTACATACCTGTCTGTCCCATGGGCATCGGATATTAGAGCTATCAAGGGGATTTGCTGAAAGACAGTCATGTTCCACAGCACTGTTCATTCTACAAATTCCGGTGTATTCCTTACTCAGATTTCCCATTCATGACATGAGAACACCTTCTCAATGAAAAGGCTTTCTCGAGCATGACACCATGGAGAAATGCTTGGATTTGTGAGTTAGGAAGTAAGTTAGGAGAGGAGCTAACAGGTATTACAAGGAGCCAAGGATCTTCATCTGGTAACACATTCTTCAAAGCCTTTCAAGAATTCCAAAGACTACTGAGAGTTGTACGTTTTTTGATTGCTTTAATCACACATGTTCAGCCATGGGTGTTCAGAACCTGATCTCCTTTTATGACCAGGTGACCCATCTAGTGGATGAGGGGAAGGCTGTGGATGTAACCTAAACTTCAGTAAAGTCCTGGACACTGTCTCCCACAGTGCTCTCCTGGAGAAACTGGAAGCCCGTGGCTTGGACAGGCACGCTCTTTTTGGATGCACTCTGTCTGGATGGCCAAGCCCACAGAGTGGTGGTGAATGGAGTTAAATCCAGTTGGCAGCTGGTCACTACTGCTGCTCCCCAGGGCTCGGTATCAGGGCCAAGCCTGTTTAATATCTTTTCCAATGATCTGGAGAAGGGGATCAAGTGTACCCTCAGTCAGTTTGCAGGCAACACCAAGTTGGGTGGGAGTGTTGATCTGCTGGAGGGCTGGAAGGCTCTGCAGAGGGATCTGGACAGCCTGAATGGGCCAAGGCCAATGGTAGGAGGTTCAACAAGATGAAGTGTCAGGTCCTGAACTTGGATCACAACAGCCCCCTGCAGCACTACAGGCTGGGGGAAGAGTGGCTATTAAGGTGCCCATTGGAAAAGGACCTGGGGGTGCGGGTTGACTGCAGCTGAACATGAGCCAGCATGTGTCCAGGTGGCCAAGAAGACCAATGCAATCCTGCCCTCTATCAGGAATAGTGTACCCAGCAGGACCAGGGATGTGATTGTCTTTCTGTACTCAGCACTAGTGAGACCACACCCTAAGTCCTGTGTGTAGTTTTGGGCCCCTCACTACAAGTAAGACATGGAGGTGCTGGAGTGTGTCCAGGGAACGGCAAAGAAGCTACAACACAAGTGTGTTCGGAGAAGAGCCCGAGGGAGCTGGGGGTGTTTAGCGTGGAGAAAAGGAAGCTCAGAGGCGATCTTACTGCTCACAACCTGACAGGAGATCACAGTCAGGTAGGGGTCAGGCTCTTCTCCCAGGCAACCAACAACAGGACAAGGGAAATGGCCTCGAGGTGCACCAGGGACGTCCAGGTTAGGTGTTAGGAAAAATTTCTTCACTGAAAGAGTGGTTAAGTATTGGAAAAGGCTCTTCTGGGAAGTGGTGGAGTCACCATCCCTGGAAGTGTTCGAACACTGAGCAGATGTGGCACGTCACAATATGGCTTAGTAGGCATGGTGGTATTTCATCAAAGGTTGGACTTGATGCTCTTGGAGGTCTTTTCCAACCTTAATGATTCTCTGATTCTATGAAAAGGTTCATTACCCCAGAGGGTGGCTGGGCACTGAACAGGCTCCCCAGGCCTGTGGTCACAGCACCAAGCATGACAGTGTCCCAGAAGCAACGGGACAACATTCTCAGGCACATGGTGGGATTCTTGGAGTGTCCTGTGCAGGGCCAGGAGTTGAACTCCATGATCCTTGTGGGTCCCTTCCAACTCAAGCTATTCTAAGATTCTATTAAATTCCACTTCCCTAGCAGGAGGAAAAAAAAAAAAA
>VZTH01006317.1:1248483-1265266 GCA_013397815.1 Aleadryas rufinucha
TTCCCCCTCATCAGATGCAGTTACATACCTGTCTGTCCCATGGGCATCGGATATTAGAGCTATCAAGGGGATTTGCTGAAAGACAGTCATGTTCCACAGCACTGTTCATTCTACAAATTCCGGTGTATTCCTTACTCAGATTTCCCATTCATGACATGAGAACACCTTCTCAATGAAAAGGCTTTCTCGAGCATGACACCATGGAGAAATGCTTGGATTTGTGAGTTAGGAAGTAAGTTAGGAGAGGAGCTAACAGGTATTACAAGGAGCCAAGGATCTTCATCTGGTAACACATTCTTCAAAGCCTTTCAAGAATTCCAAAGACTACTGAGAGTTGTACGTTTTTTGATTGCTTTAATCACACATGTTCAGCCATGGGTGTTCAGAACCTGATCTCCTTTTATGACCAGGTGACCCATCTAGTGGATGAGGGGAAGGCTGTGGATGTAACCTAAACTTCAGTAAAGTCCTGGACACTGTCTCCCACAGTGCTCTCCTGGAGAAACTGGAAGCCCGTGGCTTGGACAGGCACGCTCTTTTTGGATGCACTCTGTCTGGATGGCCAAGCCCACAGAGTGGTGGTGAATGGAGTTAAATCCAGTTGGCAGCTGGTCACTACTGCTGCTCCCCAGGGCTCGGTATCAGGGCCAAGCCTGTTTAATATCTTTTCCAATGATCTGGAGAAGGGGATCAAGTGTACCCTCAGTCAGTTTGCAGGCAACACCAAGTTGGGTGGGAGTGTTGATCTGCTGGAGGGCTGGAAGGCTCTGCAGAGGGATCTGGACAGCCTGAATGGGCCAAGGCCAATGGTAGGAGGTTCAACAAGATGAAGTGTCAGGTCCTGAACTTGGATCACAACAGCCCCCTGCAGCACTACAGGCTGGGGGAAGAGTGGCTATTAAGGTGCCCATTGGAAAAGGACCTGGGGGTGCGGGTTGACTGCAGCTGAACATGAGCCAGCATGTGTCCAGGTGGCCAAGAAGACCAATGCAATCCTGCCCTCTATCAGGAATAGTGTACCCAGCAGGACCAGGGATGTGATTGTCTTTCTGTACTCAGCACTAGTGAGACCACACCCTAAGTCCTGTGTGTAGTTTTGGGCCCCTCACTACAAGTAAGACATGGAGGTGCTGGAGTGTGTCCAGGGAACGGCAAAGAAGCTACAACACAAGTGTGTTCGGAGAAGAGCCCGAGGGAGCTGGGGGTGTTTAGCGTGGAGAAAAGGAAGCTCAGAGGCGATCTTACTGCTCACAACCTGACAGGAGATCACAGTCAGGTAGGGGTCAGGCTCTTCTCCCAGGCAACCAACAACAGGACAAGGGAAATGGCCTCGAGGTGCACCAGGGACGTCCAGGTTAGGTGTTAGGAAAAATTTCTTCACTGAAAGAGTGGTTAAGTATTGGAAAAGGCTCTTCTGGGAAGTGGTGGAGTCACCATCCCTGGAAGTGTTCGAACACTGAGCAGATGTGGCACGTCACAATATGGCTTAGCAGGCATGGTGGTATTTCATCAAAGGTTGGACTTGATGCTCTTGGAGGTCTTTTCCAACCTTAATGATTCTCTGATTCTATGAAAAGGTTCATTACCCCAGAGGGTGGCTGGGCACTGAACAGGCTCCCCAGGCCTGTGGTCACAGCACCAAGCATGACAGTGTCCCAGAAGCAACGGGACAACATTCTCAGGCACATGGTGGGATTCTTGGAGTGTCCTGTGCAGGGCCAGGAGTTGAACTCCATGATCCTTGTGGGTCCCTTCCAACTCAAGCTATTCTAAGATTCTATTAAATTCCACTTCCCTAGCAGGAGGAAAAAAAAAAAAATAAAGCCTCATAAACAATTACAGTACTGTCAAAAACCAGTTTCCAATCCAAAATTGTGATTCAGAAAATGTACATCACAGTGAATTCTATTTAAATAAAGGCAGGTTTAAAAGCCTTTTGTAAAACAGTGGTTAACAAAAATAACATATATAACAGTGACAAAGTACTTTGCTAAAGAAGAGGGAAAATTCCCATGCGGCTTTGGAATCATCCTTTTTTCCACTAACCATTTTAAGCCTACAGTGTGAGTACAAAAGCCTTGCAAAGGCACATCTCAGATTCTGCAGCACACACTGCATATGTGAAACAGTAATTGTTTTGAGATTTTAGACATATACTGTGCTGTCATTTGAAAAAAGTGATGGATGAGAAACTGGAAACCTCAAGGCATTAGTAACAGGATATAAAGCATTTCACCTCTGGGTCACCAGTTCAAATTCAACCAGGTTGGTAGTGACCAAAAGTAGTTACCATCTGGCAGCTGTTCTCTGGCTGATGTAAATTGAGTTGAGGGTCTCAGCGCATTTCCTAGTGGACAGGTGTCCTCAGCACAAAAAAACACCATAATTAACTCTCTGTTTGGCTTTCTCAGCAAAGCCACTGAACAACGAATGGAAGCAAAGACTGAGCTGTATTCCAGGTTAGCATGGAAGCATGTTGGCTGCAGAGCACTGCAGATTCTTAATCGTAATTCCTCTTTATATTTTAAGACACACAGATTAGGGAGGGATTTCATTCATCCTCATTACATTAAACAGAGTAGCCTTTCCAACTCTATCTTGAGTTTATGTGCTGCTATTTCTGCTCAATTCAGACTTCTTTTCAACATGCAGCCGCAGCAGAGTTTGGAAGCACAGTGAATGAATGAATGCAAAGTATAATGACATTATTAAAAATGGTAGATTTACCCTAACACACCCACTCTATCTCAAAAACCCCACGCTCATTAGAGAGGACAGGGACACAGAAAAAAACCCGGGATTTGGATTATTTCATACAAACTGTTGTTTAAGATTATGCAACTTTGGAAAATAGAGAAGACCTACTGTAAAGAAAACATAAAGATGGCATCCTTTAAGCCAACACCACCAATGAAAGGGGTTTTGGGGAAGAATACCACCCACAGTTATTATGAGACTTTTTAAATTGACCTTGCATCCAAAAGTTCTGACTCGTGACTCTCTTAAGAAACAAACAAGAAACAGTTCTAGGCAGAACTGCGTGTGACCAAGCTTCAAAATGTAATGTGTGAAAAACACTGGAAAAAAAAATTGACTTACATCGCTCAACAGGAACTGGAAAATTTACTGAGCCTACTTCTGGCCCATCTGTACTTTTGCACAAGACATGGGACCAGTTGTGCATGGTATGACCTGCTGATAGGCACCACCTAAACCATCTGTTGCTGTAATTTTCTTGGCTCTACTACATCTGATATTGTTAAAATAGGTATAGTTACTGGGTGTCCTTGCTCATTTTGGCATTTGTGGAATAAAGGCAACTGAAACAGAATTAAAGCATTTCATGTCATCAGTCTTACAAAACAGAAAGGCATTTCTTCAACATCAGTGGCCTGTAGAGACTGAGCCAAGGGCTACTGGTATTAAACAGAGAAGAGTGTGACAAATGCAGTTCCAGAGAAGAGCTGGAACTACTAAAAGCTGTGTTTTACCACCTTGGCTAAAACACAGCCAGAGCTCACAGGTTGCTAGAACACAGCATTTGGGGCTGAAGGGTTTGAGGCAGTTTAAGCAGTAGCTGACTTTGAAATGTTCTTAGCACGCCTTCAGATAACATTAACTTTAAATAAACTTGCTGAATACTCATGTAAATTATTTCCATTTGGCTGTCTCATTATTCAATTTGCTTTCAAGGAACATGGTGATGAAAGAAGAAAAATACCTCTTTCTAACATAACCATACTGGCAAGAGGATCAACATTATCAGTATTCAAAGAATGTCTTGGCAAGATAAACCTTCATAAAAAGAAGGAGCACTAGCTAATCCAAGTTGTCAAAATAGCAATAGTACTTCAAGGGTTGATCTGCAAAGTGATTCATTATTTATTGCTAATGCAAACAAAACATTCTGAGCAGAAAGAGCAATTGAGTGTTTCCTATCTTGGAAACTCACTGATGGAGAGTCCACAATAAATAAATCCGAGGAGGAATAGAGAATATCTATTTTCTTACCCACTAAAAATCAACCAAAGGCTGGAAGAGGATTGTCTGATTTCTTTTCTTTGAAGAACCACACTTAATGGCAATCAATATTTTCCAAACTAACACAGATATGAAATGTAGCAAGGAGAAAAAATTTCTAGAAATTTCATTCACAAGCATAACACATACACCTTTTGAAAAGCGCAATCAAACATGGTGGGAATTACACATGCAATCTATCATGCATCCTAAAACCATCTATACTTCAACAGCTCAGTAAGAGGCCTGACTTGCCAAAGTAAGTTTCTGCTGGAATCAATCAGGCAACCATTTTCAGATGCCTAACCTAAGACACTTTATGACAGTTACAGCCTTACTACATTCTTCCTCAGTAAAGCCAGGGCTATGCTTTCACAGAATCACAGAATGGTTTGGGTTGAAAGGGACCCTGCAGATCATCTGGTTCCAACTCTCCAGCCATGGGCACCTTTCACAAAACCCGCTGCTCAAACCCTATCCAACCCACCATTCTCCTTTAACTTCATTTAAAATGCAGGACTTTAAAAACTGGAGGGATTTGGTTTTTCTGAGGGAGGGTTGTTTTTGGTTTTGTTTTCTGGTGTGGCTTTTTTTTAAAGTACTGTTTTTGCAATTTATTGAGAAAACTTCCTTGAAATACGCTTTCATTTACACTTTTTTAACTTACAAATATTTTTCAGTCTTTCAATCCATCTTTCCTTGTCTCCTTCTGTAATAGCTCATCTCTGCTATCTTCTTGCTTGTTTAAGCCCCTGAACCCGATCATACTCCCAACACGTATCTTCTTCCATTGCAACAGAAAGTACTGGCTCAGCCTCAAGAATTCAGGATTCTAAGAACTCCTCTGAATAATTGCATACACAATTTGTCTTTTAAATGAACACATAATCTATGAGCTACATAAAAAATAAATCTATTCTGAAAAGTTGATTTTTTCTCCTAGTACATTTCTAACAAACACATAACAGTCACCCACACAAAAAAAATCACCAACAGCACTGTACAGCAGAGTATTACTATAGTACAGATATGCTGTAGTGTATGCATAGAAAAACACCTTCCTGATCCAAATTAATAACTGTAATGACAACAATATTCAGCATATAAAGGAAAAAGAAATAAAGAATATTCATGTTCTGTGATAAGGTAAAACAAATGCACATTGACCTACTGCAAGTTGCTACACACTGGAAATTCAGAATTTCAAGTTTTTTAAAAAGTATGATACAACAGGTATCTTTTTATTTTGCACGGAATGCCAATGGCAGTAGAAAGGCAGGAATCTGAATTGAAATTTTTTAAAGTTCAGTTCAGTTTTTAATTTTCAGACTATTTTAAAGCATCTCCACACGCACAGACTACACTTTCTGTCTACTTAAGCCTTTAGTTTTCCTGTCTCAGCAATAGCTACCGAGCGACCTCTTGTGATGAAATGTTTGAGCACTTTCTCACTTCTTTTCCTTTTTTAAAAAAATATATTAAATGAAAAAAAAAAGGCTGGCAGTCCAAAATGAAGAGTACAAAAAGCCAGCACCATCTCTGTCATTACAATGAATGAAACTGCCTGGAGATAGCTTTTTTACTCAGTCATATAACCCCTCGAATTGGGTATTGAAGAATGTACCTCTGAAGCTAATAGGAGAGGTGCAAAAAAACCCCCAATGCGTAATGGCAACCATCATGCCACTCTTCACATCATTTTTGCAGGAAGTGTTGGGTAAAAGACATGTGATCACCTTCTTGTACCTTACTGCCATTGTACTAAAATAAGCAGAGAAAAAAATGCCCCGATATACTCAATAGTCTGATCAAATGGATGAAATCAAAATACCAGATAGAAAATAGCATTTGCAACTTGTCAGAGAAGGCAAAAACAAACCACCAATAAGACAAAATTACTTTTATTAACCAACATTTAAGCCCAGTATTGTGAATGAATGCTAGATCTGTCGAGGAGTTCAATACAATGTTAGAAGCAGACACTCCCCTAAATGTCTGGTTTCAAACTCTCAGTGACTGCAATGAAATAAGACTACAAGTAGCTACACTTCCTCAGATTTGAAATACTAATTCTGTAGCCAGCTTTAGTCTTTCACAGTATCTACACAATGATATTTAAAAATACATACATAAATACAATCAAAGCATGTTAAACAAGTCCAGAAAAGGAAGGGAAATCTCTTATCATTTCAGAAAAGCACACAGTGCCATTTACTACTCCCACTGAAAAGGAACTGAAGCGTGAATGTTTGATTGATGGGGTAACTGATCAAAAGTCTCAACGACCACGACAAATATCAACAAACAGCATTATTTTAGAACAGAAACAGAATTGCTGAGGAATCTGGCCACGAGATGTCACTCTCTACTTTGTGGCAACTTGGAAGTTCATCAGCACACCTTCCCCCTTGGAGGTGTAAAAAGCCGGGGTACAGCCAATGAAATTCACTATGTTAAATCTGGGCCAGGTTAAGGCAAACTGCTCAACATGTCATTTCTGTAGCTGTGCTGTAGAATTACCATTCAGTATGCAGTGAAGTCAAAGTAACCTCCAAGTAACCTCTGCATTCATCCTCCCAGGTCTAAACCAAGAGCAACTAGTTCAACTAAAGCTTGTTGTTATAACATACGTTACTGTTCTTACACCAATGAATCCAATTGTTTTGAATTTTCCAGCCTTTTAAAATAAAAACATTGTTATGTACTAAGCTCTTACAACTCAGAATACAGCAAGCTGCCTCTATGAACTATAGCTTCTATCCAGGTAGAGAGCCTAAAATGTTAAGTTTTTCCAGTTTTTTCAGGTGGCTTTGGTCAACACTTTATCAGGTCCCCTGGTCTAGTAAGGTCTCACTTCTTTGTTTGCAAAATACCACCAACATCTTTACTAACCCCTAGCATGTAAAATAATTTTTATATTTTATATATCTAACCACGCATCTGTAGCAAGAGACCAAAAATACCTGAGCCTGAGTTTCAGGAGTTTAACATCAAAATATGTAGCCATTATAAATATATATATATATATATATAAATATACACCTATGAAAGCAAAAGTAAGTTCAAAACAAAGCTATGATGAAAGAAAATTTTAGAAATTAAAGATTTTACGTAAGTACTACATGAACTGCATAGATTCATCAGAAACTGATCCCTAAGACAGCTGACAGAAAAAACCTCATTATTACCTTATTATGTGTTAGTGTTATCCTCAGGTCTGGTTTTATGATACCATATGCTGTCAGTAGATCTTGGACTTTTTTCAGTTCTTCCTTACATTTTCTATTTGTTGAGTAAAACTGCTTTCTTACAGGAAGATTCTTAAACAAATTTAGGACTGTTACTGTAGTACCTGCAAGCAGGTGATAAAAAATAAGTAGAAATTACACTGAAAGCAAATCACTGACTGGATATTGAGGAAACTATTTTTACTTAAACAGACATGTTTGTATGCTGCTGCAATAGATTAGGTTATTAGCATGAGAAGAAATACCACAAATTAGCAGTCATCTCCCCCCAAAAAGGCATCTCAAGAGCTTTGATTCCTCCCCTTTATTTACAGTTATGATTGCACCATTAAGCTTTCTTTCACATACACTAACAATCAAGTTACAAGCAACTAACAAGCAGCTAGCAAGAATCAGCACTAAATAAAACTGAAGACTGTTTCAGTGAATATGTTAGCCTTCATTAGTAAAATGATTAATTAACAGACTAGAATCTAATCACACATATCTGGAGGCAAAGGAACACTGTGCTTCATTAAGGGCCTCCACAAGCATTTGCTTCAGGGTAGTACCTCAAGTGCCAGATACCTCTGCTCAAGGTACAGTACACAGTAGGAGGAGGAATATTCATCTACCAACACAACCACATCAATTCCTAGCCCATAAGGATATTGCAAAGCATTAAATATATGTCAGAGAATTCAATAATTTCAACAAAAGACAAGGCATTGCAACCTGCAGGCTTTCTGGCTGTGGAAAATACTACAGGCTAAATCTTAAAAAGAAACCTTAGTAAAAATTAGGTACACACCCTTCCTGCAGGTTAGAAAGAATTGTGACTTTGCCTGGTCCTACAGCCACGCAGCTTCCAGCAATTCCTATGTAGGGCAGCAGGGCAACTCTTTCTCCTTTAAGCAAGGATTTTGCTACATACAGAAGCATTATTTTGGTCCAGAAGAAATCTTTCCCATACAGATTTGGAGCATTTAATTTTTATAGGTTTTATTTCCACTGTCAGCTTGAAGAAGTGAGTCAGAAAAGGAGAAACTAGTTTATAATTACAATCTAGAACAACTTCCAAGACATGTCATTTCTTATGCTATGACGACACATTCTCAGCTGACAGACACAAGGCAAGAAATGTTTACAGCTGCAAAGATTTCATACTAAGCCTTCAAGTGCCCAACGGGTATTTCAACATCAGATAGAGCCTCAGAGAAACACAAAGTACTTCTGTCACAGTGCAACACCAGAACAGCGATATCCTACCTTGCCCAAGATGGGAAGGCTTTTTAGAAGTTACATGCCCGTTGCTATCCAAAGCATACTGAATGCTGAAATCATCAGCAGCTGTCTTTGTTGTGACCAAAACCTGAAGAGAATGATTTTAAAAAAACTACATTAATCAGGGACAGACAAAGTTCAGAATGAGCTTAGATAAGCTTTGCTACCACACTCACCACTCTGTTACTTTAATCACTATAATTACAGTTAATTAGTTTATAAAATTTTTCTTCTACAGGTATTTCTTACAGGCACAGAAACATTCTGCATTATTCTGCATGTTTCCATCCATTTAACTAAAAGCATTTCTATCACACTAATACACAAAGCATAGTAATTCCTACTACCTACAACACACACTGCTCTATCTTCTATTCTAGCACAGATTAAATAAACTTAATCACTTGACAGTTTTGCATTTTACCCTCTGTGAGACACACTATAAAAACTTAAATGCATGTGAGATTCCACAAACTTAAAGACTACTCTCAAACAAACAATGTATTATCGTTCCACACCTAAACATATCTGGTAATCAGTCACAGCATGTTTTGTAAGCTATTAAGGTAATACACAGATTGCTTTAGCAAGAGCAGTCATAAATCAGAGTTCAGGTACCAACATTGTGAACAACTGAACCACTGCCCTTTAACCATGTGAAAGACAAAGTTTAACACATATACAGAGTTTCAGGGTAGTTTGGTTTATTTTAGTGTCTCATATGAATCATTCAGCATTCAGTCATGCCCCTGGAGAGAAAAACAATAACTGATTAACTGGAAATTACAGTATTGCAGACCTACTTAAGGGCCAATACAGTTTCAAACTGAAACTTCAGGGGGCAGTTTGGGTAGGCAGAACACAATTAATGCCAGGAGTGTTAATTAACATAATTACTGATACAAGGAGTAATACCTATTAAAGCACTTCATACACTCAGGCCACCTCCCATCTCTTATGAAATGTACCATAGAGTTGATTAGAAGCTCCAAACAGATGGCATTCTGCTCTGAGAGCTCATTAGAAGGAACCAACGATTGAGGTCTGTCATCATCTTTCAAAACACCAAGACTTTTGAAAGCATCTTTGGAAATCCCCATCCAAATACACAACCCACTCCTGCTTAGTGCAATGTGAATGTAGCCCAAGGTATCAAGGAGTCCAGCTGTAACATCATCTCTCCTGCCCTCAACAGCTGACAGTTCCAATCACACACAGGTTTCGGTATCTTCCTGCACGATCTAATCCTTGGCAGACTTGAATCCAAAACTTGACCTTGGTGCAGCATGAATACAGAAAGGCAGAGCACAACAGATCTGGCAGATGCTGTGCCTTTAGCAGCCTGAACACTTTTCAGATGGTTTTGAACGAACTTATTTACTTTTAGCCAACGACTAAAGTCGCAAATATCAGTACACTGCCAAGCCTCTTAACACAAACATACGGCTCAGACTCACACAGGTCAGGTAGCAGGTTCCTGTTTACTCACAGGGACAAAGTTTGTGCAATTGCAGTCACATACATGTCAAAGAGCAATAAGGAGCACAGCAAGATCCCATGACTGCTGATCTCCTAGATAACAAGGCAGAAATCATTACTGGAATGGTGGCTATGTGGGCCATCAGTTCCCTGAAATGATTTCTCCTGGCCATCATCTGCTGCTCCTCGTCTTGATTTACCCTAACTCAAGTAGCCAACTCAGCCATACTCTGACATGATACTCCTTGATACAAAATGAAAGAGAATACAACACAATCTGTCTGTTACCTGTTCTGATAGAGAAGAATAAACAGAGCACTGCTGTGACCTGTGTGACAGAAAGGCAGGACTGACACTAACAAGAAAGTCATATAACACGGCTTCTGGGGCTGGGGAGAAAGGCAGCATACACAAGCATATCCCTGGCAGGCTGCTGGAACATTTAGACTCTTTGCACAGAATAAAACTTTCATGAACACACACAGACAACAAAAATTGTAACACAAAGGCTACACATTTATAGCAAGTGCTCACCTCTGACACACTGCAAATGGATCCCAAAGCTTCCCCACGGAAACCGTATGTTGTCAGCCTTTCCAGGTCCTCAGAAGAGCTGATTTTCGAGGTGTAGTGTTTAATTGCCATAACTGGAACATCATCAACCTTGATTCCACTGCCATTGTCTCTTACTTCTATTTTGCTAAACCCGTAATTCTCCTAAAAAGAGAACAAAACACAAAGGAGCAGTAAAACAACCAAATGAATTAAGACACAAGTTTGAAGCAGCTAAGGTTACAGCTTCTAACCATCCATACAGAAATAGAAGTTTTGCCTGTTTGGAGGAACTGAGCAACTATTTAATGTCTCTGTTTAAGGAAAAAAAAAAAAAGAAAAAGACACCATGTTAGGATAACAGTGATGGTTTCTCCAATTAAATAACATAATTAATATCCTGTGATTTGAAAACAGCAAAACCTAAGCTCAAAAAGAGACCTATAGGTGGAAAGCTAAACATTTTTTACCTCTCTTACCTACTTGGTATCAATTTTTTGGAAAGCACTTGAATGCAGCCCTGCATCCATTGAATTCAGTAGGCCCTGACTTCACACCTTTTTCAGTTTCAATTTTGATTTATGTGATTCCATTACATTTTCCAAGTTCTACGTTGTGTCTGAATACACAGAAACTGAAATTCTAAGGGGGGCAAGGCATGAATGCTGAGGGTAATAAAAAAGCTTGTAAAGAGATACAGAAGAAGTAAAGGTTCCTAGAGGCTCTTTTAAAACAAGGAAAAAACTCTTTTCTTTCAAGGAAGCAAAGCTCAACCTTTGCGATGTACCCTTACATACATGCAGTGCGTATTTTACTGAATTCCAGTTTAAGTATGTCATTCCAGTAAGCACCAGCACAAATAGGGTAAAACTGTGAAAACCCAGATACTTACAACAGCTAAATGAAAGATGAAATTTAGTTCTGTAACATCTCAAACAAGTGCAGCAGAAAATTCTTTCCAGCTACATTACAATCTGCACAAGTGAATAGCACCCAGAAGAACCACAAGCCAGGAGGAGAAAGTAATCAGAGCTGCAGGATCACTAACTAAGCTTCCTTCACAGAAGCAAAACTGGCTCTTTAAAAAGATTATGATGCAACACAAAAAATGTGCTGAAGTGTGTAATATATCTAGGTGCCCTTAAAACTAGTTTTGCTTACAAAGAATATCTTAAAACAGTGGCTGCCACCATGGATGCTGGACAGAGCGTGTGATGGTTGATAACTGAAAGCTGATTATTAAACAGAACAAACTCTGCTGTCCTACCTGGGCCTATACTGAAAACAGTTATGAAAAATTATAATGTACTCATAAGGTTATTTCTTGAAGTAAAAAAATGATGCAATTAAAACCAAAAGAAAGGTATCTAAAGATATTATCTGTATTCACCCATAATCTGCTTTAGGAAACATCAAAAGCCTCTGAGGTAAGCTCAGAACCACGATACACAAAACACAACAGGAATATGGGTACATTTCACTTACTGTTTTAATGAATGGTGCAAAAGCTCTCTTCAGGTGAAAAAATAATGCTTTTGCTTGTATTTGAGTCAACCTCCTATTGGGCAGCAAAACAGAACTAAGCAATACACCTTAACTGAGCATAAAAACACGTAAGGAGACACAGGCAGGAAACCCTCTACCCTGCTGCTCTAAGTGCTAAGGAAGGGTTTGAGAAGTTTACAATGAGCCCCTATTTTCCATTCTAATTTTTACTTTCAGACCACTTAGTTGCCTAAGAAAAGTGAGATTTATCTTGAATCAAAATGTTACATAAATGATTCTCTATTTCTCTTCTAATCTTATTCAGTTTTACTTGTGCATGTTTTATGTAACTATTACAGTGCTTAAACTCTGTATTCTGTAACACCTTCCTCCATCCTCCATGAGCTGCGTCTTATCAAGGTTATGAACCCATGAAATGTTTAAGTTGCTCTGCCAGGTCACTGGTGCCAGACAGTATGATTCAGCTTTGATATACAGTGCAAAGATGCCCAACAACACCACCTATGGGCGTTTGGTCAATCAAGACTTAAACACCAGACAAAGGTTCCCACTACAGTTCACCACTGCCACAACTTCTGTCTGAGAACCATTCCATCTTCAGGTTCATTCCTGTCTGTCTGTCTGCAAAAAAGTAACTGTTGTCTTTGTTCAGGCAAATTGGGTAAACTACGCCCTCCTATTCCATCTGAAAAAGATTAAAACAATGAAAATGCTGCAGTTTCAGGCAAAACTCATCAAGCTGTAAAATGGAATTTCAAAGTTTCTCTTCTCTGTTATGCTTTTGAACTAAGCCAGAGTTAATGAGGTCATTGACCTCTATTACATGGTCAGAGTTATTTTAATTTCCCATTAAAAAATAACAGGAAAAAATCCACAGTTTTACCGTATTACTGTCTAGAGTTGTGCAAAGTGCAGGTTTTCTCTTCTCCCCTAGTACCCACAGAAGAATAGTCAGCAAATCTCTTTTATCGCTGACAACTTGTGTAAAGCCAGGTTTGCCTGTTTGGAACTACAGTGTTTTGGATTGGGCTGGACTGACAAAGAATGCAAGAGTACTGCAGACGACTCATGCACTGAAAAAGGTTGAAAATGTTCTTTTTAATTGATTTGGGACTTCTCACTATGAAAACAGCTGGTTACTGTGCTGTAAAACCCACGCTGGTTAGAGGGCTCTCTCCTCTTCAAAGTTTGTTCCAGCCATCCTGGAAAGCTCCAAAACCTTTCTGTTCACTTCTTGCAGTTACTGATCAGCTCCCAGGATCTGATTCCAATACCCTTATCCCACAACTGTGCACACACTAGTCACTCTGGAGTTACTCATGAAGCAAGGTACTCTGCAATCTAAATATTGAGAAGACAGATGTTGACAGACCATAGCAAAGAGACTATCTTCAGTTCACTTAAGGCAATAACAAACACATTCCTTGGCATCTGTAGGAAACCATTCTCAGATGGAAAAACTCTGGAGTCATTCAGAAAATACAGCAGACATGAACAAAGAAACAAGGAGAAATTGAATTGCCCTTAATGAAGAGCATTCGTCTAACATTTAATTCAAGAATATCCTATACATTCACTGTTATTTGCAGAAAAGGAAATTGGATACAATTCTGGATACATACATTTATACAGAATATAACAACACTTCTTTCTTACTAAGCAGGAGATACTGCTACTGTACAGCTGCTGACAAAACACTGCAAAAGCAGAAATATGACAGCAAGAGAAGCAGCTTAGTTACCCATCTTACCCAATCTGGGGGGGAAAAAAGCTCAAATTCTTTACTAAAAGTAGCATTTTCTACTGTCAGAAACTATCCTTGAGTGACATGTCAACTTTTTTTAACAACTTATAAAAATAAAGAGTTAGAAGTAGCCAGAGTTCATCATGGTAATTAGAGACAGGGTGGTGATTCGTATTATAAAAACGTCTTCTGTTTTGAATGGCCATCAACCTTTTCCATTATCTCCATTTTCAGCTTTCTTAAAATACTTTGTAATGAGCATTAAATACATCAGGCTAGCAGCAAACCTAAGTCCAACATCTTTGAAAACAGGCTATTAGTCAGAAAATGTAAATTTTACGTAGGAAAAGGAGGATTAAGGAGGTTGACTTTTTTTCCCCCAAGATACACTCAGAAGCACAAATACGCTTTACTGTTTCAGAGCAGGGCCTCAAAAACACAAATGGAAACTAATTTTGTACCATTTTTAGTTGATGTAAAATTATATACATATAAATACGTAATAATCATGGCCATGCCCCAAACCACAATAGCCTAAAAAACCACATTTGCAGGGGAACAATTTTTCTTGCATATTATTTTAGATCCAATTCTTTTTGAGAGGAAGACTTACCAGTTTAATATCAATGCCTGTAGCACTGGCATCCAAGGAATTTTCTATCAGCTCCTTCACCACGCTGACAACTGAAGTAATCACCTGAGAACTTGAAAGGAGCCGAATTGTCTCTCCAGGCAGCTGTTTCATGGTGGAATAAGATTCACGGAAGCTGCATAGCAAAAAACAGAAAAAGAATGCAAAAAGGAACACTACAATTACATATTTCTAAGAAACTGTTTCACAGGAACTTTTAAATGCAGAAAAACACAACATTACAGCTGGAAAGAGAAATTTTCAAGTTACAGTAGGACCCAGCTTGCTCTGCAGTCAATAGGTGTTGGGAGAGAAATGGGGAGGCAACGCACTGGTGCTGAGGAAAAGCCATATTCAGTGGCAACATGGTCTACTGGCAAAAATGAAAACCAAACCAAAGAAATCTCTCCATTACTATCTTGCCTCTCTGATCTGATGTACTGTGTGTCCTCAGGCAGGCCATTTTATCTCTGTGTCACTCTATCTCTCACTTGAAAATGAAGATGTCTTATAAAGCAGTGGAGATTTCTTTCTTTAATTATTGGAAACACAAAGAGTTATAAAACTCTTGCTATATTATAGAGACACTCTACCATGAAGGATCTGTGAATTTTAGCATGCATTTCTGTTTAACTACCCACATTGACACAAATAGCCAAGCCCCAGGAAAACTATTTTGCTGATCCTTGTAGCCCGCCAAAAAAGAACTCAACCACAGTTTTATATGCATATGAGACAGGTGGGGAAAAGCAGTGCTAGGCAGCACTTTGCACCTCAAGAATGGTTCAAACAGGCTTCTTCTCTTCTCCAGGTTATGTTATATAATGCTGTTTACACTCAAAGGCAAAAAATCTTGACAGTCCTGGCTTCCCCACTGATTCAGTCCAAGGTATCTGCTGAAGAACACAGACTGCACACTCAGCACCTGTCCCAAGGATATGAGCACATGTGGAGGAATGGAACAAACCCAGATTTCCTCCTGACACAGCCAGGACCTGGTGAGGGATTGCAGCCAACACCCCTAAGCATCACTACCCTGGCAGGGCATATGCAGCTGATACAACAACTACCGGACATTTCTCTGTCTCAACATCCTTCTAAAGACAGCTACTCTTTAAACATAAAAGACAAAGAAAAAATGTGGTTACTTGGGTTGGGGGGAGGAAGTACAGTGTTATGAAGAACAAGCAGCACTGAAACTTTTCTAGGAACAGCTACAAAGGGGTTTTCTCTTTATTATTGTTATTCACATTGCAAAGGGAGTTTGCCTTTCAGATGTGGTAAAAGGATCTGACAAATCGTTCTTCCACCAACTGGAAAACAAGAGGAGCAGGAGAAAAGGTGCGCTGCTGAAGATGGGCCGATATTAATGCCATGTATACGTGTTCAGGGAGGCAGGTTTTGAGACATTCACACGCTCTACAGGACTCCTGTGTCAAGTGCTTCATGATTTACTCATGAGAGTAAACCACATGGGAGCTAGATGTCTCCATTGAAAGACACTGACTAAGGTATGGGAAGGTCTTAAAACAGAAACGCTGCAGATTTCAAAGACGTATTTTCTTTGAGGTGTAACTGATGTAGGCAGTTTGGGAGAGGAACCATCTCCCAGTGTGCCCTCCCCTGCCCTGGACCCAAACTGAGGGATGCAACGCTGGCCACATCTCAGGAACACCTGTTGCGAGGTAGGGAGGGACCTCCAGGACTTCCTACCCATGGAAATGCATCCAGCCTATGATGCCTTTTAGCTTAAAGACGTATATTTCAGCTCAAGCCACCTTGCTACTGTAACTCTTCATGGACCACATGCGTTACAGCTGTGCTCTGAGGAAAAGCACAGTATTTTCTGCGTGTGAGCCCCATCACTGATCTAACCCTTGTATCCCTCTAAAGCAAGTGCGACATGCCAACAACTGCGGTTCTGCACACCCTCAGCTAAACCGGGAATAAAATTTCCCTAAACTTCATGGCTCCGGCCTCACGGACGTCTGGAGCCACACCAAGAACCCCCCCTTCGAGCACCGCCTCTCTCAGGGGCCCTCACCAGCACGCACTGAGGCAATTCTTCGGCTTACGAAACGAAAGAACGGGCGAAACGCTGCAGATAAACCCTGCGGGCCCTGGAGTTTACCCCAAACCACAGGAGCCGTCCGCAGTTCGCGGTTCTCGCTGCGAGAGGCGGGGCGCCGCTCCCGCTCCNGGCCGGCAGGGGAGGGATGGCAGAGGAAACGCGGCGGTGCAGCGAGCTGCCCCTCGGATCGGGCTGGAATCGTGGGGGGGAATGGGAAGGGATGGTGGGTCACGTCAAGATGTCTGTCTAGGTACTGGCTCCGCGGGGGG
>VZTH01006317.1:1265886-1374412 GCA_013397815.1 Aleadryas rufinucha
TCGGCGGGTGCCGCATCCCAGGGAGAGAGGAGCAGGCTCGCGTCGCCCATCTCAGGTAATGCGTCCCCTGCGAGCGCACGGCTTGGAATGCTTTGTGACAGGTACTGGTTAATGTGGGCAGTGCCCCGCTTCGGGTTCAGGTTCATCGTATCTATATTTAGTCTGCTGCTGTTAATATTGCAGAATACTCGAGTATTTTATATTTATTTTATACTCTATAAAGCACTAAGTAAGTGTCAGAAACTTCCTACCAAAAGCAAGCTGCTTTTCCCGGTTAAATAGTGCTTTTGTATTCTGATTCAGATGATTGCTAAAAATAAAACTTCATCCCAGTCCCATAAATGAATATACATAGTCTCAGAGATGATATGAGTTTGAAGTAAGCAATAGTTTAGGGTTTTTTAAAATTATCGTTACAAACTTTACTGCAATAGGACGAGAGTGGCACTGTAGGTAAGTTGTGTCAATGTCTTGAATATATCAGCATATGAAATTATCCTGTGTATCTCTGCATGTGTATGTTGCTTAGAAAACTTTTGAATCTGTTCTCTAATTTCAGCCAGATTTAAAAGATGAACATGTCTGTCTAACAACTAATAGATGGGGAGGGGAAAAAATCTGCACTTTGCTTCAAGAAAAAGAGGCATAGATTACTCCTTCATTGTTCTTTTTAGAAGTAGGTGGCTGGGCAATTGGTATATGCAGAATTCTTCACTAACCATTACATGAACAAGAAAGAGGAGGAAGATTGTCTGATGTGGGAAGTGGAAAAGAACTCTCGGTATTGTTATGGATGGAGAAACTTAATTCAGAGGACAAAAGTTATTAGCTTTGTTTCTTGCATCTTTGCAACTTCACCTTCTGACATAACAGCTTACTATTTTTTTTAACTGTCCCCTCTGTAGCAGGCTAGGGGGTTTTATTTGTTTGGACTTGTTTTAAACAAACAGTTCCCAACTGTTCCTTTGTACTGATTTCTCTATAAACCATAGCTTGAAGATCTTGAGGTACATCCTGGTTTTTGCACTGTGTTCTCTCTCCAGACCCGCTTCCTTAAAGCAGCTTTTTCCCACATTTGAAAATTGCATATGTTAAGTACTCCTCTGTAACAGGAGTCTCAGTCTTCAAACAGATCTGTTTTATAGGGTAAAAATGAACGTAGGAGTTGCCCACAGCGAGGTAAATCCAAACACTCGGGTGATGAACAGCCGTGGGATGTGGCTGACATACGCGCTCGGAGTCGGCATGCTGCACATTGTCCTGCTCAGCATTCCCTTCTTTAGTGTCCCTGTCGCCTGGACTTTAACAAATGTCATTCACAACCTGGTGAGTACCCTCTCTTGGAACAGAATCTGAAAAATTTTTGTTCGTATGTATTTATTTTCAGTAGCAAGGGAAGAGGAAAATAGCCAGTCTGTATGAACAATGAAATCCTGCTATCCAGAAAACACCACCTCTCCTTGGCCTAGCCACAAATGATTGGCTGTTTTGGGGAGGAGGAGTGATACATGACCACTTTTGGTTTAAGCATGAAAGACGTGAAATACTCTTTATGTAGTTATGTATTCTTTTAAATGGCATTTAATGAGGCTGGAAGGTTGCAGACATAAAATCATCATGCCAACCAACTTTTGCAGTGTTCTGTATGTTGTTAGAGAGCTGTGCTGAATCCATAAGCTATCACATTTTTAATTCTTGGACACTACTAATTTTTCCATATAAATCTGTTAGTACCCCAAAATGTTTAATTTTAGCACCTTACCTATTTTCTTTAAGAGAGATATTTGTATTCTATTTCTTCTAGCTTTGATTTCTGGCCAAGCTACATAACTCAGAATGACTTCAGCATACAGTGTTGTCACTATACATGACATTAGAGAAATCTTGCTTGAAAGCAGTGGGATAGACTACTTTGACCCCAGCCCTGAAACCATTTGTTATTCAGAGGGTTGTGATTTGCATGATGACTTTTGTATGCAAAAGATTTTGTGAGCTGCTTTCTGCTCCTCTCCCCAGGATGCTATCATTTTGTTGTAATCACCTAAAGTAGTGCAGCTATCTATATTGGTCCTGCCATGCTTAGAGAAAAGAGGGTCATAACCCAGCAATTTACATCAGACTTGAGGTTTGCTAACTCAGCTTTCTAACATGACCAGCAAAGAAGACTTGACAAAAAGATAGCTCCTTCCTTATTTAGGAAAATGATAGTTCACTGAGGATGGGTAATATCCTCTTGAGTGTGAAGTTTTAATTTTTATTTGAACTTTTTGGTTTTGTAGATAGGTTTTCAACTACTGGTGGAATTGTAACTGTGATTAGAGCATTTTGTGTGTTATCTTTGACAGCATCAGACATGTCTGACTTCAGAAGATGTTGGCAGAGACAAGTATTACTAAATATTTCCCACATGCCTTACTGAACTCATTGCAAGTAGCTGTAATGACAACAGGGATGAGAGCATGCACTGGCAAGTAGTTTTGTAGTGGAACACTAGAAGATGAGTATAAATTGCACTTTTAGATGTTTCAGAATTTAAATGGCACTTCTTTTGGAAACAAATCCTTGAATGGTTTGACAAAAAAAAAAAATCTTGGATTTCCACTAATGGAAAACTCTTAGCTAACCTTGAAAGCATTTTTGGTGGTTCTTTCTTCAAGTGCCACTGTGAAATAAAATGTGTAGTAAGCATTTGGAACTGTCCTAAAAGTGACTTTATGGTTATTAAAACTGAGACACTGCAAATGTCATGAATCAGAAAATTAATTTAAAAAATCGATTGTCCTAGGTTCACAGGGCTCTGGTCTGGAGGCTGTTCCAAAAAAGGGTGGAAGGAGACATGAAGTGATTCGCTGAGATTTCACCTCCATTATAAGAATCTGGAAGAAATGTGATTTTTTTTTTTTTATATAAAGCTTTTTATAAAATTTTTTCTATGTGCATAAGAAAGGGAAGAAAATCTTTTATATTTTCTGATAGAGACTGTTGCTTGGATTTGGTGTGCTCTCTGGAGTTGGTGTGCTCTCTTTGATAGAAAACAAGTGTTTTTTAAAACTGGCAGAGGGTGTACTCCCGTATTTGAAACCAAGAGGCCTAAATTGGTCTTTCAGAACAAACCAGACGTGGCATGTTCCCATGAAACAGGAACAGTCACAGAGGAAGTCCAGCATGGGTAAGGAGAAGCAGCAAAGCAGTGGACAGATGGTATTCAGCAGAATGCTTAGTCAGCTTCCAAGGATTTGAAGCTTGCTAAGGGGCTGAGAAAGCTTTCAGGAGTTTGTGTGTCATTGTCAGTATTTGAAGGTAGATTTTTGCTTTGTGCACACTCTGCTCATCACTCAGTTAACACTGTGCTAGGAAAGTGGTGATACAAAGCAGCAGCCCCACACTTCATACCGTGCTTGTTGAAATTCTGTTGAATTAATGGAATTTTTGCCAGCTAGTGTAGACGGCAAGGGAGTGGATTGGATGTCACACAGACTTTGGCTTTAATTCTCACTCTGCCAATGACTGCACAGTCTCAGGCAAATCACTTCTTGTCTCTTCCTTCCTCTTCAATAATTTGTCATTACAGGCCAGCAACTCTTCTGGGTGAGAATTCACTCACTCTCTTTTTTTTTTTTTTTAATTTTGTAGTGCATTGAACAATGTAACAATTATTTTAAAATATTCCTAAAAGTGCCTCTGTATTTACTTTTTATTTTCCCCTAGGGAATGTATGTGTTTTTGCATGCAGTAAAGGGAACTCCTTTTGAAACACCTGATCAGGGCAAAGCTAGGCTACTAACACACTGGGAACAACTGGATTATGGAGTACAATTCACATCTTCAAGGAAGTTCTTCACAATCTCTCCTATAATTCTGTGAGTTCAAAACTGTGTTATAGATGAATTGACACATAAAGCCATGATTTCAAAAACTGCAACATAATGGGTTGCAATTTACAGTCTAAAAGCATTTTCTGTCTTTTTTCTTGCTGTTTCTTTGTTTATTTCTGCATCACAGATGTAGGGAGTATTTATTTACAGGCCATGTAATCAACAATCTTTCTTCTGCTGCTTTTGATACTCCACATACTGGAGTCAAAGTTTGTAAACAGTTATTAATGGGGCAGGTTTTAAAGATTAGAAATATTGTGAGGAAAACTTATTGTTAACTCTTGAAGTTCTTTAAGAGATTGTGAAGTCATAAATATTGAAAATCTAAACTACTTGCTTTTGTGACAGCATTTATTAACCATTTTGCAGCTTATGAGGTAGCAGTGTGTCAGTCCTCAGTGAATGTGGTCTGGTGTCAGTTTTGCTTTGTACATCTTGCCTTCTATTTACACTAACTATGTAAATGGCTTAAGACTTCTACACACCTGTCTCTGTTGACAGAAGTGGGGTTGTGTAACTACGAAAAATCAGATACATGTTTAATGTCCGACTTTAAAAGTCTTTCTGTGTGTACCTGAAGAAAATTTACATGCCCACTTACATGGCAGAGTGAGAGGGGAGGGAGGATCCTGCATCATGTTAAGAAAGTTGGCTCATAGATGACAGAAACTGAAAAAAAATATATAATTCCTCAAAATAAGGTGGTGAGAAGTGCTGGAAGAAAATAGTAGACTAAGAGTTACTTTTTAGCACCTTGAGACATATGGGAAGAAGACACTTAGACCATAATTTTGCTGTAGACATTTTAGAACCTCAGGTGAAATATTTGATAGAGGAATAGATGTTGTTAACCAGTAAAATCTTGCTGATCACTAAAGCACTTCTTTCAACTATGCTTTGTATGTGTTTTAGGCAAGGCTGCCATCAGCTAAGCTTGCTCCTTTTTCTCCTTCAGGTACTTCCTGACAAGTTTCTATACGAAGTATGATCCGGCACACTTTATCCTCAACACAGCCTCTCTCCTGACCGTGCTTATCCCCAAGCTGCCACAGCTGCACGGGGTTCGAATCTTTGGCATCAATAAATACTAAGCAGAATGTTCAACACTGGCTGCCCCTGACATGGCTACTGCTGCTCCCCAGGTGAAGGAAACGAGTAGTGTGCTGTGCTGAGTATCTCACTGTAGTCAGGGAGAGATGCTTTTATGTCTGAGATACAATTCCTGCTTCCTGCAGCATTGTCTGGGATGAAAATCGACTTTATAAGAAGATGCCTTCAAATACTTCAGTGTGGATTGGAAACCTGTAGAAGCAAGATTTCCATGAAGAACTGGGCAGGCCCAGCTCTAAAGCCTAATCCCCACTAAGACTGTACATGTGACTGATGCAAGTGGCTTGTAAGGAAGGTGCAAGTAACAGCTGAAATGGAGAGCAGAGTTTCACAAATACCCATCATTGTGGTAACTTTACATATAAATCCAGAATCCTCAATGCCAAGGACTGGTGAGGCCATATTCTTAGATTAAGTGAAATTAGGTAGTTTCTGCTGTATGGATTGTAGGTGGTTGTGCTTGTTATTGCATCGTAAAAGTTTGTCCCACAGTAAGTACTGTGACAACGAGCATAAATGGATGGTATAATCCCTGCCTTCTCTGTTCTTGTGATTTTTTTTAAACTTTTTTTTTTGTCACAATGACTGAAGAAAGTCCTTAACTGCCAGCTCAGGGGATTTCCACATCAACTCAATAGCTGTTTATGTAAGCTTTTGCAAGTTGCCACTGTTGTGTTTATTTCATTTTGCTTACCAGGATATCGACTTTTCTATGCGTACATGGGACATCCTGAAAAATTGCAATTTCTTTTTAGGTGTGGATTTTTGACTGTTTTCTCTGATACTGGCTGATGGGTTATTTTTCAGTAGCTGAGAGGCCTGTGAGGTGTTGGGGAAAGGGTTGCTGCTGTTGCAGGAGAAGCTGCTCTGTTACAGAACAAGTGTCAGAACACGTAAGGGAAACTGTGTAGGTTGTAAGCTAGAATAGAAGCTGAACTAGAAGTAGGTGAGTAGGCAAATCACATGGACTAACTATGCTTTTGCAGAAAAGGTATAGATAACTTGCATGTTTTGGAAATGTGGAGGAATGCTGTGTTTTAGGGGTACTGTGTAGTATGGGGTAATCTTGTATATAATCAGCTCTGGAATTAGAGTGAAGGAGGTACATCTACAGCTCTGAGCACTTATTTCTCTGTTGTGGAAAGAGGATTTTGAAGTCTGCTGTGTGTCTGCCAGCCAAAACCGGCTCAGATTTAACAGAAGACTCCATTTAAGACTTAATTTACATTTTGGTTGCAGTGACAGCCAGTGAGCTGGAAAAAAAATTAAAAATAAAAAAAGACAAGCCCACAGCGGTGTACTTCTTTTCTTGCTACAGTATTTTCTGGCTATTTACTTTATCGATAAACATGCTGTTAAAAAAAAGCAATGAGTTATGAATTTTCTTTACCAATTGGAAGTAATTAGTACTTTGTGTTGTTTGCACAGAAAGCGGTAACTGGCTGATTTTTAAATAATGGCCATCACAAATCTGTGCTACCTTTGACAGTCGCTGCCGAGGGGCAGGGACTGCGAGACATGGTCCGAATTCAGTGTCCGCAGGTGGCGGGGCCGTGGTGCCTCGGGGCGGCCGGACAAAGCCCTTGGATTGCGGAGGACCGGGGAGGGCTCGGCGCTCCCGGCCGCTCCCCCGCACGGCGGCTGCGCCGGGCCCGGAGCCCCGCCCCGTGGCTCCGCGGGGACGGGGCCGAGCCCGTGAGCGGCAGAGCGGCCAGAGCTGCCCTGCCCGCATAGCAGCGCTTCTGCTGCGGGCCACGGGCGGGCTGTGATCTCCCGTAGGGCTGCCTGCAAGAGGCACCACCAGCAAGCGTGGTGAGGAACTCTCTTCACACGTAATTCAGGTAAAACAAGACGTTACCTCCCAACTATTTTTTCTTAGGGTCTTAAATGTCATGTGTGGCCATTCATAACTTTAAAAGCCCTTCAGAAAATCAGCAGAACACGTGCTTGAAAGCCCTCCAGTAATAATAAATTATACACTAATACAATGATATTATTCTCTTCTAGACATAATCACCAGGTAGATTATAAACAATGAACAGTATTGCCAAAAGCCTTGTGCAGTCAGTTAAACACGGCCGAGCTGCGTGGCTGAGGAGCAGCTCTGCTCACTCTGGAAAGCAGCGTTTTCGCAGACTGGTTTTGGGAATAGAGACAAGCTGTGACGACACCGGCGCTGCTGTGGTGGATGAAGCTGGCTGTGTTCTGGGAGAAGCACTGCACTGTCAGAAGGAGGTTCATTTACAGTAAGAATAGACTTCTCTCAAGGCTTCTGCCTTAATAACGATTTTATTGTTACTGTTACTTATATCATCCATATAAAAGTCTTCCCTGCTCCCTAAAACTCAGTAAGTGGTGGGTGGGTGGGAAGATGTATCGCTTGGGCCACAGCACATACTGCCTGGGGTTGGTACTAAGGGGGAGGAAAGAAATGCCGTGCATTTAACGAGTTTCCTTCAGTATTTTGTTTCAAAGAGAGACAGATTACTTCTCTAGCTTGAATAAAAGATGAAATCATTGCTACTGTTAAAATCACCAAATATCTTAACTTTTTAAAGGGAAAATTAATCAAATATAAGCATTGGTGGTTAAGAACATGAACTGACAAGTGAGGGGTTGTGAATATTAAGTTATGTTGTTTTGGAACAGTGTTGAGATACATTTAAAAAGCATCTATACCAAAAAAAGGAAAGTTACATCCTTTTCTGACCTTCCACTGATAATTAATGCTCTCTTCAGTCCTCTTGACACTAAACAAGGCATTTGAGAATGCACTAAGGAAACAGGCAGGATATGACACAGTTAAGAGGTGCCTGAAAACTATTTTTATTCGCATTCTATCTGTTATGAAATACCAATGCATTGTAACTCCTTGGCTTTATTAGAGCAGGAGGAATAATTCCTGTGGTGGCACAGCAGCTTCACAGAGAAAACATTGAGCAAGTGGTACAAGAGGCCCTTCGTGCCAGTGGCGTTTCTGTAGCCGAGCTTGCGGCTGTGGCGACTACGGTGAAGCCCGGGCTCGCTCTGAGCCTGGGCGTGGGGCTGCAGTACAGCCGGAGCTTGGTCAACAGGCACCAGAAACCCTTCATCCCCATCCATCACATGGAGGCTCATGCACTGACCATCAGGCTCACACATCACCTGGAATTTCCCTTCTTAGTTCTCCTAATCTCTGGAGGCCACTGTCTCTTGGCAGTAGCACAAGGAGTTTCAGATTTCCTCCTGCTTGGACAGTCCATTGACATCGCACCAGGTGACATGCTGGATAAGGTAGTATTTTCTTTCCTCACTTTTCCTTAGTTGTTTTCTTCTTTTTATTGCATTTATACTACATAATGGTAGTATTACCATCAGCCTGAGGACAGCAATTCAATGCACTAGAAGTTTTATGCAACTTTTTTTTCTATTTTGAAATACCATAGATTTAAGACACGAAGGACTGTTAAAAATGTACACAAAACATCAATTGTAATGCATGTACATTAATTATATTTTAGCAAATAGGCAACGTAACCAAAAGTGGTGTTGGAAGTTTCATTGACAGTGATCAAGTTGTATTAATTTGAGAAGATTATCTGATAGAGGTATCTTGAAGGATACTGTCAGGTTTAAAACAATGCATATTAAAACATTTCTTACTAATTTTAGTTTTTACAGTTTGAAAAGCATGGTTTGGCTTTCAGAATCTTAAGTTTTCTGGGTGCCTGAGTAGTCTGTAAAATTGGTCACTTATGGCTTTGTTCTCAGACACAAAGTTTTTAAACAGTATTTGTGCATATTAATTAAAAAATTGGGGGAGTGCATGGGGTCAGAAAGGGGATTTTCAAAAGTTGAAACCAACTTTGCTCCAGTGTATCTGGTAATACAGTATGGCAGTCTGTGTGTGTTTCCTATTGCTTAAAAATGGAGTAATCAATGTTTCCTGCAAAATTTGTTGATCCTTATGTTTGCCCAGATTATTCTAGAATTGCATTTCTAAATACTCCAGGAAAAAAAACCTATCCTGCTGGGCTGGTGTTATGTCTTATTCTTACCATGCCCTGTTTGTAATTTCACATTGGATTGGATTTTTTTGGTGTCACATTTTACTCCATGGACTCCGGTACAGTGATGCAGTTCCAGGAGGAACTGATTCCAAGTCTGTTGTTTATCATGTCCTCAGGTAGCACGAAGGCTGTCACTAAAAAAGCACCCAGAGTGCCACAGCATGGCTGGAGGGAAGGCCATAGAGCACTTGGCTCAGACTGGGAACCAGGAACTGCTCACCTTCCGACTGCCCATGCAGCACTATCGGAACTGTAACTTCTCCTTCTCTGGACTTCAGAACCTCGTCTATAATGCCATTGTACAAAAAGAAAAAGAAGAAGGTATTTTTAGGCAGTCAGATACAAACTGAGCTTTTGATGACCTACACTCAGGAACCCCCTTTGATGATATACTTTTATAGGTATTCAAGAAGGTGAGATCCTATCCTGTGTTAAGGATGTTGCTGCTGCCGTACAGCATGCAGTGGCTGTTCATATTATCCAGAGGACATACCGAGCCATGCTGTTCTGCATCAAAAACAGCATATTACTATCCAAAAATGCCACTTTGGTGGGTATACTTTTTTTTCCCTTTTTATTTCTGACTATATAACATCATTTGAAGATGCAAGTGCCTTGTTGTACTTTCTACCTTGACAGGTGAGGAAAATCTCAGTAGGTATTATATTGTTAAAATACCAAGACCGAAGTAATAGTCTTAAATATTTATCTGGGTTTTAAGCTAGAGAGATTTTCTTACCATATAATCTAACCTCCCATAACAATTTAGGCCACATAATTTGACCCTGTGTTTCCCAGTACTTGACAGCTGTTCTAGTTCCAGTAGAACCATAGACTGGTTTAGCTTGGAAGGGACCTTAAAGATCATCCAGTTCGAACCCTCCTGCCATGGGCAGGGACACCTTCCACTAGACTGATGTGCTTCAGCAATCTCTTTTAGCATAATCTCACTTAGCATACTCTTTTCTGATCTGTTTTAATATTCAAATGCAGCATTTATTGCTCCCTTTAGAACTCCAACCGATAACCCTTTTTTAAACAGGATGCTAGTTGTGTGTGACCCATCAGTACTTTTGAGTTAATGCCTTTTTTCTTTTTGAAATACTGTCAGGTTGTATCAGGAGGAGTTGCAAGTAATCAGTACATCCGAAAAAGTCTACAGAATCTGGCAGATGCAAATAATTTTGCTTTACTGTGTCCTCCTCCAAGACTGTGCACTGATAATGGTGTTATGATTGCATGGTAAGATTTGTTTCTCTTTGCATATAATGCTTAAAGTTCACAGGAATCAGAGTCAGGAACCTCTTTTTTTGGTGACTGAACCATGTGCTTGTATTCAGAGTTGTGACATAGATTTTTATGTAATTGCTTTCTTGCTCAGGAATGGCATTGAAAGGTTACGTGCAGGACTGGGGATTCTACACAGTACTGATGGCATCCGCTATGAGCCAAGGTAAGTGTTCATTCCCAGTCCCTTTCCCCACTGCTCACTGTGGGTGGTGAAAGGGGAAGAGGTCACATGAGAAAGAGGCACAAGCTGCTGAGGGGTGTCTTTGCAGCACACAGAAATTTTAAAAGTTACTTTCCAAAGCAGTTGTTAAATACAAATGATTGTGGCTGGCATTTTTGTTCGTTTTGGCTCAGAAACTTAATTTACCATACATCACAACAGTTCTATGTGTTTTCCTGCTATGACTGTGTATATCTTAGGCTTAAAGCCAAACAAAATGCTGGTATTTCAAAAGTACCAGCTGGTCTTAAACTTGGGATTTTTTTCAGGTTTTTTCCCCTTTCCCTTTTCAGAAAAACAGACTTGGATGGTCTCAATTAAAAAAAAAAAAAAAGTACTATGATTTTCACATGAAAAATTATAAAATACTCCAAAAATTATTTGCTGTACATATTTCAGTGAATAAAAAACTAAGTTTTACTTGCTGTAGACAATACATTATTTAAGACTGTCAGAGGAGATACCTGTGAATCTCTAGTCTATCTTGTGTTCATCAGCAAGCTATAAAATGAATTATCAACTAAAATCAACTAAATAAAAAAACAGCCCCAGAAGATGGCTTTGAAATCACAGCTGTGTTACTAGAGTTTGGAATGGCTACAAATGCAAATATTTCCTTAGTGTAAAGATAGTTCCAGGTACAGTTTCAGATAGATCATTTTAATGGTCACAGTCTTAGAAGTGCAGGGAATGTTCTGAAATACTTTGACTCTTCTGCTAATTGTAAAAAAGGTCTGTGAAGCTGTACATCTGTGTGATATGGCAACGATGATGTTAATTTTTAACAAATACATAATTTTGTTTTCTAGAGCTCCCCTTGGAATTGATATTTCAAAAAGAGTTGAAGAAGATTCCATCAAGGTGCCAAAATTAAAAAAGATACGATGGTTGGCATCTTAAAAAGTAACTTAATAAAATAAATACAACTATAAATTTTTCAGTAAAAACTGTTCCAATGCTGTTATGTTTAGTGACAGTACTTGGATTACACGTGTTGAAAATCACCTGTCAGAGAAACAAATGCTGTGTGCTATCACCGAAGTGATTCCAGTTACTATTCCAAACTAAGCAGTCTCAGTATTAAAATAACAAAAAAAAACTTAGAAGAGCAGGATGCATTCATAGTGAGTGTCTCATACATGTACAACTCTGATTATTACTAATTATGTCCAACAGTGTAAAAAAACCCAGACCAAACATTCTAAGGAAACTCGAAAGATTTACTGAATTTGCATATAGAGTAAGTGCAACATCTCAAAATACAGCTTTATAATTCATCTACTGAAAGTAACTTCAGTCTGCTGCATGTGTCAGATGCTTTTTCACTGCTGCTCTCTAGTTTTGCAATCCGAGATCCAAACTGTACAGCCCTTTTTGGCAAAACAGTCGAGGCTGTCAGGCCCAGCTCCTTAGCTGCAAGACGCAGAATCAGCTTCTCACCGATTCCTCGAGGTAAAGTCAAATCAGCTTTTTCTGAGACGGGCAGAGAATTGAGGAATGAAACAACATCTTCATCAAGAAAAGGAAACCTGAAAGAGACATATACGTGGGGAAAGACCCTTTAAAAGTTTCATAGGAATAGTCTTGGTTTTCCCCTTTACCACATGCAAAGACTGTGAAACTACACTGTAACTTTGAAACAAAAGGATTTACACAACAAATTCTGATATCATTCTGAATTTCAGGCATTCATACCTAATCACGTGCATGGTTAAGAGCACTGTACATCCACCACTGCAACTGTTCTTGTGCTGAACTGAAAATGTGCAGCTAAGAACAGATTTGGAAAAACACTGGCATAAAGATTGCATGGAAAAACCTTTCATGCACCTGAGTGGCCTCTGCTCCTGATAACACCTAAGGAATTTTTTGCAAGCAGATGGCAGCATGGAGGAAGTAGACACAAATAAAATGATTCTTCAACTCTTCAGATTTAACAGCCAGGAAATGTGGTGGATATCGAATACACAGCTTCTGTTACATTGTCATTCTCCAGAGACACTCCCCAAAGGTCCACACCAGAACACTTCAAAGTTGCGCAAAAGACTGTTTAGCTTAAAATTATAAAACCAGCTTAAATTCCCCTATTTTAACATCTGTTGCTGCTTCTTAAAACATCTAGATGGAAATCAAGTTGGTAAATTTCCTTAAGTAACTCGTCCACCGTATACTACAGACCACTTTTTTAAAAAACAAAACCGAAAACTCCACAACACAGTACACATTGGCAAAACTGCAGCAGAACTAGAGACAATAAAACACACAGAAGTTTCAATTAAGATTTTGTTAGGAGTGTTAGAAACTGCATCGAACCGGCAAAACCAGTTTTGCTCCATGTTAAAACAGTAATACCTGGCTTCTTTCCCGTGATCACCGATGATCCTGTCATCTCTACCAAGATTTCGAGAAGAAATGCGACCTAACTCCATTTCAAGTTCTTTATTAAGACCCTCTAAGCCATCTTTTCTGAAGCAAACACGATGTCGAGAATACCCAGCAAGCTGCTCATCTGCTCCAATTCCTGTAAGCACAACCTAAGGACACAGAATATAAGAAATCTTAGTATCTCTGCAAGTTAATATGTAACAGATCTTAAATGTTTACATCTTGAGAAAAAATTTAATACACATCTTCTAAAGATACTACCTATCAGGATGAGCTGTGCCTTACACATTTACGAAGCCTGAAATAATTCCCAGTAAAGTCACTGGTAACTTGAATCGTGTTCACAATCAGACCCAAAAGTACACGCAAACACTGCTAGTGGAGCAAGGAAAAAAACATCAAAATAATGCCATACGTATCACAAATACACCAGTATATTTGAAGAATGTCTTTGTTAGTTTCTGTGATAATAAACAGCATTTGTTAAACACCAGCCTTTAAAAATTATTGCTAAAGATTATGTCATATGTTGTGAATAGTTACCTGAATGTACACTGAGAGTATTATTCGTTTACCAGCCACTGGGTTAGTAACAACTACACTATGCTAAGTAAAAATGGCTTACACCACCCAGTAAGTACAGTAAAATGTTATCAAGAAAAAAACCACTATTACATCTGGCCCATTACAGTGCCTTCAACAGCTGAAGTTAAACAGTTTGTTCTTCCCTACACAAACCATCAAGAATAGAGAAGTGAGAAATCAGAATAAAAAATGATAGATGGTGGTTATTTTTTTTCCTACTCATATTATTGCATATCCAAGTTCACTGAAAAGCCATGCACATTACATGACAAAATAAATGAATTTTTTAACTCTAGAATTACACAGATATTATAATTATAGAACTATTCTACATTCTGACACTGAATTTCAGAAGCCTTATGAATAGCCAAGATCCCAGCTGATTTCTGAATCAACAAAACTGTTTTTACATTCAGTGTTCAATCATATGGCAGAAAACAAAACAAAAACAACCAGCACCTTTGCAGGACTTTTATATTGTTTCAGTTCTCCTTGGTTGCTAATGAAACCCTCTCCTCTGGAAGCAAACCAAATTGCACAACCAATACTGTCATCCAAGACTGTATCCAGTGGATAGATTAGGTAATTAATGTGTTGTTTTCTCATTTTTTTCAATTCCTCTAGTGTAACATTAATTTCCACGAAGTTCCAGGTTCTTGAAGGGTTAATGGCTTCTAATTCCTTCAGTCCTGCCCTACCAGTGATTCTGTCAGGAACGTCAAAGCAAGATAAATGAGTACCAGTGTCAGCATCAAGGTCTTGACAGCCTTCTTGAGGACAAAGCAAATCAAGCTGTACTTCATGGATGGTATGTCTTTTAGTGGTACCCTTGTGCTTAGCTTGCTCTTTCATCATGAAAGCTACATTGAGAAGATCAATTGGCTCCTCCAAAGGCACATGTTTATCAGCCAGGGCTGCGATAACCATAGAATCAATGCCACCAGAAAAGAGCACTGCAACGTGTGCTCTCTTATGAGACATGCTTGGAACTTCTCTTGTTTTCTGATCTGGATCTCTGAAGAGACACAGAACTCGTCTTTTGACTGCTTCATTTAAAACATCAATAAACTGACAGGCTAATTTTTTCTTGTGTTCCTCTGCAAGAAATTCCTGAAGGGTTTCTACAGAAACCACACAGTTAATGTTACTAAAATTAGAGCCTGGACACGCACCTGAAGCTTGAGAAACTGTTTTATTTAAGGGGGTAACTGGTGCTCTAAGACACAGCTTTGATTCATTCACCACGAGACGTACATGGTTTGGCAAGTCTTTTGACACTTCGTCAAGAACATTAATGCATGTTTCTTCTACTGCTTTCTCTCTGCAGCTGTACTTCCATGGAAACAATGTTAAAGACAAACATTTAGTTGTTGCACAAGCTTTGAGATCAATTTTGAAAATTCCAGATGCTGGGACTTCTTGCCACTGGTTGCCTGATTCAGAACAACCACTTACAGATGTGAGACAGAAAGCACTGTCAACCTCATTACTGAACTGCCAAAGCAAACTACGACGACCAAAATAATCTCTGCCAAACCATAAACTGTGTCTGGGTGCTTCATAATAAATAAAAGACCAGGGACCCCGAAGTGATGAGAAGAGTGACAAAATGTCCATTTCACTGCTGCATAAAGCCAGATGATGAAACATTACTTTGGTATCATTCTCTAGGTCTCCTACATGCACTCCATTGAAAATTTCTCCATTCCAAAGAAAAATATTGCTACCGGCATCTTCCAGAGGCTGAGGAGTCACCAGCCCCCTCAAGTGAAGTACATGGCCTGAAAACAGACATTCATAAGAGAGATCAGACACAGTTTTTATCAGCTGTTGGCTTCTGTCTGGTCCTCTTCTTCTCAGACGGCAGAGGATGTCTTCACTAAGGAAATCACGAATTGCACGCTGGCTGCACAAGGTAACAACACAGCAAATACCACACATTGCAATGGGGAATTCACATGAACTACTTCTTGATTTTAGCCTTTTCTGAATTTTCCAGCTCCTGATGTGCCTTCTTCAATTCATCTAATGTATCTGTGTAAGAGAAAATTATACAGATAATAATTTTCATAAACAGGAAAGTTTATGCGTAGGTAAGTTTAAGAGTATATCTATGAAATTAGTAATTCCAGCCACTTGATCAATTAAAGTGATAAACATAAAACACTAATTAACCAAAGTGCTATGTTTGTGTTCCATCATTACTAACACAAACAATATAAGCTAAATGTAGCATATTCCTCTTTAATTATACAAAGATGATGATTTTTTTTTCTTCCAAAGACAGCCACAGTGCAACAGGGGAATGGCCAACTCCTGCCTATATAATCAGTATGACTTAAACATTTGTACTAAGAAAAGGGAACTGACAATTAAAATGGCAACACTATTAACCCAAATCAAAGCAAAGTAGCAACTGTTCATTCCAGAAAATTAAATTTATACTTCTAAATTTATACTCTTCTAATGCTTGCTCCATCATCACCTCTATTATCCATTCTCCTATTACTTTGTATTTGACACATAGCTGCCAGTTTCTCATTTTAATATACCTCTGAAATCAGCTACAAATACAGCTTTTAAATATTCAACTATTTGAGATACTTTTACACTGCAAACTTACTTTTGCATTGAGACAGCGTTTCTGTTCGGTCTGCAAGGAAGAATATGTTGCTATTGGGTTGCTGCTTATAAACTTTCTGTAAAACAAAACCCACACTGTATTAAGCCAAAGCAGCAGATTCTGGAACCACACTGCAGCAGAAGCTGGTGTGGGTCCAAAGAGACACTGCTGGTACAAAAGTGAGGGGTAAGTTCTGCCCTGTCAACACCAACATTCTAATGCTGTACCATCAAAAGCATTTAATGCTCAACTCAAGAAATCCTGAATTTCTCTTTTCCTAATCCACAAGGGATCACATTCTATTTTAAACACATGCACAGAAAAAGTAAGAACACCTCATGAATCCTTGTGGTCAACTCAAACATCTTAATGAAATAACTCAAATAAAACATAAAAAAAGCAAAAAACAACAACATACTGCGTTACACTGCACAAGTATACATAAATCATTTGCAAGACAAATTGTTCTGAGAACAGCAAACCACCTGTTTATTCAAATCTGTATTACAACAAATTAAAGACAGCATGCTCTGATTTTGTTTCCCCTCTTGTCTCTATGTCTATATTTCTGCTAAAATGAAATAGTCAAAACCAAATTTGTAAAACCTTACCCGGTTCTTCTTCAAATTAGAAAGCTCATCGACTACAACCTTCTGCTCTTTAATCTGAAAGGCAAAAGATGCATTTGAATTTATTTACAAAAACAAGACATCGTATTATAATCCCAGTGGTGAGCATATCTACTGATATTTTAAGACAGCAACATGCATGTATAGCTGCTGTTCTCCAAATGAATCACTGAAGACAAAGGAAATATAAAAATTACATACTTAACTTCTCCAGAAAAAAGTTATTTTGCATGCATTGGTATTTCTCCTACCCTCAAAAGCCTCTGGGAAGCCAGAGTACCTGTAGCTATTTATAATCAGAGAGCACATTTTTCCCCCTGAGAAGGGAACATGTACACAACTCACACACCATCAAATAACTTTAAAGAAAAAAATTAGCATAATATCAAGAATACACTTTATAATCACAGGTATGCTCCAGATTCAAAATGAAATTAATGAAAACCCAAATACTCTAGAACTGTATTAGGAGCAATGGGAGCCTTTCCATTGCTCTGGATTTTTACATTAACTTCCTTAGTGGGATTTACCACTCTGTTCTGCACTGACGGGTGTGGCAGATACTCCCATTTTCTTTTACAATGGCAGCTGTGAATGCTAGAGAGTAATCAGAAGGCCTGTTGCAAAAGCCAAAAACTACAACAAAATCTGTTCAGAAGGCATTTAATGCTTTTTGTTAGAAGCAAACAATATGGGTTTCTCTGTTCTTCCTTTGTGTCTCCTGGAACTGGTACAACAGTAGGAAGCTGCCACAGAGCGAGGTCAGCCAAACTGAATATGGCACACTGACAGTACAACTTTTCCAGCAGCTACATTGATGTCTTGTTTCTGCAACACCAACAGCCAAAGCAGCAGTACCATCCTTTGCATCCTGGACTAAACCAGCCACTTAGGCACAGCAGAAGTGGCAACCTGTAGCTCTGTGATGTCCCAGCTTTGCAGCTTCCCAGGCAATCAAAAACATCACCAGCTCTACACAACACGGCCATACAAGAATAACTTTTTCACAGACTCATGGAATGTTAAGGGGTTGGAAGGAACTTTAAAGATCATCTAGACCCAACCTGCCCCTGTCATGGGTAGGGACACCTCCCACTAGACTTGGTTGCTCCAGGCCTTATCCAACCTGGCCTTGAACACTTCTAGGGTTGGGGGCATCCACAGCTTCTCTGGGCAACCTGTTCCAGTGCCTCACCATTCTCACAGTAAAGAATTTCTGCCTAGTATCTAACCCAAGTTTGCCCTCTTTCAATTTGTACTTATTACTCCCTGTCTTATCACTACAGTTCCTGACGAAGAGCCCCTCTCTGGCTTCCCTCTAGGCCCCCTTGGGATACTGGAAGGTTGCTATGAGTTTTTTTGGAGTGAAAGCAGTTCTATAGGGCTTGGCAGCTTGCATACTGAGCAAAGCTACAGGCACCAGGGAAGAGGGAGCAGATGCACGAGGAGCACCAGCCTCTGTGGCTGAAATCCCTTGGGACATTTTGAGCAGATAAAGCTGAAGTAGGTACTACAGGGAAGCCATATGAGAAGCAGCTGAGGATACTTGGTTTGTTCAGCCTGGAGGAGACTGAGGGGAGACCTCACAGCAGTCTACAAGTTCCTCAGGAGGGGAAGTGGAGGAGCAGACACTCATCTCTTCTCCCTGGTGACCAGTGACAGTACCACAGAGAACGGCCTGGCGCTGGGTCAGGGGATGTTTAGGTTGGATATCAGGAAAAGATTCTTCACCCAGAGGATGGTTGGGCACTGAACTCCCCAGGGAAGTGGTCACAGCACCAGCCTGACAGAGTTCAAACAGCTTTTGGATAACGCTCTCAGGCACAGGGTGTGATTCTTGGGGTGTCCTGTGCAGGGCAGGAATTGGACTCGATCATTGGGGGTCTCTTGCAACTCACGATATTCTGTGATTCTGTGAGAAAAATCTCACTCCGCCTCACTTGATACTTCAAGCTCAACTTGGAGCAGTAAAAGCCAAAATGCCAATCTGACAAACGAGCTATTAGCGAGGCGACACGGGCTCGCTACACGCGGGACGCTCTCGGGGCCCGACAGCACAACCGCGGGCACAAGAGCCCCGGTCCTGACAGAGCCCGCCCTCCTCCTCCTCACGCTGCTCGCACCCGAGGAGACAGGCACCGGGGACTGCCCGCGCCTCGGCCCAGACTCCGGCGACAGGGCCCCACGCGGCCGCCTCCGCTCACCCGCCGGCTCAGCTCCTCCTTGTGGCGCAGCGCCGCGCTCTCCCCATCCTCCTGCCGCGGCGGGCGGCCCGACATCGCCCCGGCGGGCACCGGGCGCTCACACCCGACGGCGGCGACAGCCCCGCACGTCCCGACGCACGGCCACTAATGCCGGTCGCAACAGAGCGCATGCGCACGGGCGGGGCCGCGCAGAACACCACCAATCAGCAGGCGCGGCCGAGCACGCGCCTGCCGGGGCACCAATCAGCAGGCGCGGCCGAGCACGCGCAGGGGCGCGAGCCGGATGGCGCGAATTCTGAGGGGGCTCGCGCCGCCGCCCGGGGGAAGCCGAGACTGCACCGGCTGCCCCGGGCGGGACTGAGTTCCCGGGAGCCGGGTCACGCCGTGTCCGGGAGGGCATCGGGACAGGTCCACGGTGGAGAAGATGTTTGGAATGAGGCTTGGAATCTGTGCCCCTTGTGGAGTGTGTCGGAACAGGCGGAAGAGGAAAGGAGCGGCTTGGTGTGGTGTGACCCCGGGCTGCTGTCGGGCAGCGGGCTGTCAAACCCCTTTAAGCGGTTTGCTTAAAGGTATTCCAGGAGAGATGTGAATCATCCACTGTTTACAGATATTAGGATCGTATGTTTCATTATGTTCATTATTAGGACATGTTTTTACAAGAAAGATCGGGACTTTTTAGAAGAGCATGTAGTGACAGGACAAGGGGGAATGGATTCAAACTGTCAGAGAGCAGGTTTAGATTAGATACTTGATGGAAATTGTTTACACGGAGGGTGGTGAGACACTCGCACAGGTTGGCTGGGGCAGCTCCATTCCTGGAAGTGTTCAAGGCCAGGTTGCACAGAGCTCTGAGCCACCTGGTCTAGCCCCTGCCCATGGCAGGGGGTTGAAACGAGATGATCTTTAAGGTCCCTTCCAACCCAAACCATTCTATGATTCTATGAGTTTATTATTATATAAGATGGATTTTTAAGACTATCCGCCTGAGATGATCTTAACATCTCTTAGTCTCTTCCATTCTGCTATAGATATGTCACAGTGACGTATGCGTATGAGGTAGGCGTATGTCTACCTGTCTTTATAAACACATTGTCTCATTTTTATCCCTTTTCTTCTTTTTAAACATTGTATAATTATTCTAAACACTCGAGAGTAATCCAAACTTACAGACTGCTCAGTTGTAGGATTTGATGAGATTTCTATCCCAATTGTGGTCCTTGTGGACTTTGCAATGCAAATATAGTTCAAATTTTCATGCATCATTTGAAATATTTGCAACTTTAGTAAGAGAGGTAGGAGTGTTGACTTTTTTTGCTTTATGGCTCACATAATCGTACATATTATATATATTGATAATATTTGGAGTTTGTGAGCAAGATTGCCCCTTGGTTGTATCCATGAGCTTGGTTGGAAAGTCTGTGATGTTGATCAAAATTTTTGGCAGCGGTATAGGAAGAATAAGGATTTTTGGCTCCTAGTGGAAGGATGAAGAAAGACTATTTGGCTGTAAGAATATTTGACAGTACACTAATGTGCAAACATGATGCTTAATTGCTTTCAACAGAAAGAGAAACTGAGGCTATGCTTCCCTAAAAGGTCAGTCTTGCTCTTCCCTCCACCTTTAAGCACACACTTGTGCCTCCAGCCTTGCCTCACCACGGCTGCTTGTGGGGCTGTGTGGTGGGACAGGTGAGGGAACTGATCTGTTTTTCTCTGCAGTGCACAGTGCTGCTGTGTTTCTGGCAGTCCCAAAGCAGAGCAATTGAAGCTGCTGCAGAGTTGTTGCCCAGGGGTTGGAGTGGTTCTGGGGCTTGTCCTTTGAATTCTAGAAGAAATACACATATCTGGGTCGTATAGACCAGTTCTGGTGCTATTGCTCAGTGCGCTTTGTAGTTTGTCACTGTTGTTCTCTTGAGTAATTTGTTTAACTTGTGTAAGTCCCAACCCTCTGCTGCCCAAGTGTTTTATTTGTTGTTCGTATGTTACAAAGGTTGATGATCAAGTAACCCAGTAGTCAAAGTATAATTTCTGTTCTGATTATTCTTTTTATGTTCAGTAATAAATGCAGTTAATGTTTATTAATCAAAACTCCATCACTCAGTTTTATTGATTGGTTCAGTATCAGTGGTGATAATGGTTTTGAGGCATAATAGCAAATGTGGAATGATTTTAACTTCTGGTTTTACCGCAAATTGGTGATTCTTCTACTCATATGGAATGGGCTTTTGATAGGTCCTTTTTAAAATGAATGGATTCCTGTGACAAGATTACTCCTGAAATTACAGTCATACCCAAAATAAGAGCAGCTGTGTTTGCAACTCAACAAAGGAAAAGATCAGCATCTTTTCCCTCCCTGTGCAGAGTGGTGTCATCTCCATCCAAGCTCATTTCAGGGCTGCTGCAGTTCTGGTGTTGCGATGTGCCTGCACTGTTATTCCTGAGAGCTGGGGCGGTGATTTAGAGCTCATCTGGCTGACAGCTAAGCAGGCAATATCGTTCAGTTACACATCTCTGGTCATTCTGCTTGTGTTTGTGCACTTGTGCCAGCTCTGGTGCTCTAAACTATTTGTCTTTTTACTGGCATAAAACTGTTTCTGGGGATTAATAATGCCTGACACAATGTTAAAGAAGTATCCAGAAATATTTCAGTCTTTTAAAGTCCTCACCTTTTCAGCATCGGCCCTCTTTAAAAATATGCAAAGTAACACAATTTACCCAATAAGTCATGTAAACAGCTAAAAACCAGGAAATAGTTACTGATGCCAGAAAGTCTTTGAAGTTGCCATCAGCTGTTAGCAAATGCATGGCCAAAACAGTATCCTCAAATAACCAAGCTCAAGCTCCCAAAGGCTGCTGTTAAAAGCATGCTGAAAAAGTGAGACCATCCTTGTGAGAACACTGTCAGTCTTGAAGACCTCTGTTCATGATGTTGGCAGTACATTTGTGTCAGAGGATTTTACAGCTGTGAGAGGCACGGGGTAGGACTGATACTGCCTTGGAGGCTTAGCAGCCTCAAAGTTTCCGTGTTTTGTTGTGGGCTGGAAATCCTCATGTACTCGGTTCTGTATCTCTCAGCTGATGCTTGGTAACATGTTAAGCCACCGTAATCAGTTGTGGGTTCAAGTCTCGGTGGTTTATGAGGTTCAGCTGTAAGTGACTGTAATCTGAGGAAACTTGTCATGCTTTAGAAGAACTACTCACACAGGTCCTTGGAAGGGAATAGCATCAGGATAATTGTAGCTCTAATGTTGGCCACAAGAGAGCAAGCCGAAACTGTGCTGGCTTCTCAGAGACAGTCAAAGAAATAGTGGGGCCCGCCATGTAAGACAGATGGAGGAGGTCTCTAAAAAGGGAGAGCACAGTCAGAGGATACTGCATTTATGTAGGTTTTCGTCTGGTTTGGAACATCCTCAGTTCTGATCCTGGGTTATTTTGTATTCAGACATTGTATCATCATAATCCGCATGAGTAGATTCTGAGATGTAACATCAATCTCTGTGTTAATTTCACTGTTGAACCTATATTTTAATAATTTACTAATTTATACCAGTCTAAGAAAATTCAAATGGTTGAAATTAGTTGAGTTTGCGTTATGGTAATCCTTCTGCTAATTTGTCTGAGACATCAGGGTTTGAAGGGAGTTAGGTTAATTTACACAGCCAGGGACCTATATATATATATATATGCTGGAATCTAGGCAAAGTTGTGGTTTGTTTCCTTAGGTTAAGTATCTAGATTTTCAATTACACAACAAACCTTGCAAAGCCTATAATCATTCTACTTTATATGTCCTGTCACTGCAAGTAAAACAAGAAGTTTGAGCACTTTTATGGTCTTGAAGTACAGTCAGTTTTTTCAGCACTTTACTTCTGATACACTGTTAAAGCAATCTGAGAACTCCTTTGCACAAAAATTCTGTGTAGTTCACAAGCATAAAATTATTAATTTTCTAATTAAAAGCAGAATTTCATCACTTTCACATAGAGGATTTTAAGGCTGTTGTCAAAATAGCTAAGAACTATCATCAGTCTCTCATTAGTTTTTACAATCTGATTGCATACCTCAAAGCTTCTAGAAGTGCTGAACCACACAGCATAATTGTAAAATGCTCCCAACAGTCTTTCATCTGATCATTTAAGTAAGAGAGGATTTTAAAATAGACTTTTCCAAGTCCACTCTGTGTTCTTCAGTGTAAAACTGAAGACAAGAGCCTTTATTCTGGTCTTATGTTGCTGTAGTTGAGAAGACTTTTACTTTGAGAAGACCTTTAATTTTCGTAACTTTTCCTTCCTTAGTGCAGAACAATTTGTTGTGCACTTGTTAGACTTTAAAAGGGAGTTATGTTCAGGTTAGTACCAGTTTCACTTAGAAAGGCAGAACTAAAAGATTTGGGTTTGTCTCTTGCAGGGCAGTCCCTCACATGCTCTGAATGACCAACGCACAGGTTTACTGCGGTAACTGTCTGGTTTGAATATGGGATCAGAGTTCCAGTTACACATTTTGAGCAGTGAATGTTCAGAGATCTTAAGAAATCAAGTGCTCTGTCTTACAAAACAAACATTTTGTTTGCAGTATGAAGATGGAAGCCTGGTGCCTGGATGCTGGAAGCTCTTCTGTTGGTGCCATCGAAGACCAGGGGTATGAGAGGCTTAGAACTGCTCAGGAACATTGCATAGACCGATGCCTGATTTGGATTACTTTGGATTGGGCATCTTGATATAAAATCAAGTATGTGCTAATATTTCTGCCTAATGAGAAAAGGAAAAGAGAACTGCACCAAAAACACTCTAAGTGAAAAGTCAACCTGCCCAGTAAGTCTGCTTTTTGGAAGCTGAGCTAGGAAGTCTGGAGAAGATTGGAGGGATAATTATGGGCTTGCTTCTCTTTCCTGTTGGGAGTGCCTCCATGACAGTAAGTACTGTGTTTAATACTATGTACAACTGATATTTTCTGGAAGATAAGACCCAGAGATTAGATTGTTTTGAAGGAGTAGGCAGGATGGGCTGAAGGTATGGAAGTAGCAGCCTGCTTTTGCTGCCATAGTATGGGTCTCCTGGAATGAGGGACTTGGTAATTTCGGCTGAGATAGGTTACAGCCCCGTAAAGCGTGTTCCATACACAATGGACCTGCCTAAGCGTGAGCTTGGGCAGAACAGAGCATGTCTGAGCAGGCTGCAGAAAGGGGGCAATGCATAATACCTTTGCAAGGTTCTCTGAGGCAAGAGTGAAGGTAAGGCTGCTTGCTGTAAGATGCCCAGTTGAATTAGGATCTTGCCTAGGTTGTTTTATTAAATGTGTTGCTCTCATGTTCTTTTTGTGTCTTTGTTCTCATTGTCACATAAATTTGGACTTAGTTCTTGCTACTGGGAAAATAGAGCCACTTGGACACCAAGGAGAGAGATTGTTTTTCCAGGTTTGGAGATGGGAGTTATTTGAAAGGAACCACTTAGGTTTTCAAATTCTAGCGTGCCAGAGGCCATGTTGTCATACAGCTTGGTGGGCTTCATTTATTTTTAAACTTCATTCTTTCTGTCTTAGGCTGTGCTGAGGGCTTCCCATTTAGGCCGTTACCTACTGTCCTTATTCCTCTCCAGTTTTATTTTTATTTTTCTTCTCTCTACTCGAAGTTTTGGTACAAATCAGCCTGCACACATGGCAAAACAACCTGGGACCCAAAGAAAATGAACCCTTAGTAGAACTTTCAGTCTTGAGGGTTACACTTGTTCACCACCCTTTTATGGTGAATATGATACTTAATCATATAAGGGGTCCATAGAACTCAAAATGCCTGACTGAGATAGATGAATACAGAGAGGAAATCTAAGCCAAAGCTGTGTGAGTTGGCAGGGTGAGGAACAGAACTTGGAGGTCCTGGCTTTTATTCATATTCCACCTAATAGCATTAGTATTTCCATGTTTAAATTACTATTTCCATATTTAAAATGGGGCAATATTTGCTTTATGAAGTCACAGTCAGAAAACTATTCATTGAATATTCACTGCACTGAATGGCAAATGTGTATCTATTTTAATTTCATCACGGTTTTTATGCTGACTGTTTTAAACCTTCATACTTGCTTGGCAACCTAGACCCTTCATCTTAGTAGCTGGAAGGAAAATATTCTGATCAAGTTCTCATGGACCAGCAGACTAAGCATTCCACAGCTAGGTGAGCTCTGGCAGAAAAGCTCATACAAAAGAGTTCATGAAACATTTATTTTGGATTATCATGGAACAAAACATTTCCATTTGTCATGTTGGCATAAAATGAAAAAACAAAATTCCCTGGTTGCAAGTTGCTGTGCCTTAAGCTTTATTATGATAGTCATCTTATTTAAAGTCTAAACACCACTGAGATCTAACTGCTTTCCCCAAATAATCTCCTGTGAAACACCATCACTGATCCTATACTCTTTCTGACTTTTAACACACTTTTTGGAGTAACTACAGCTGTTACAATTAAGGAAGAAGGGCCTATGACAGTACAAAAGTGCAGGCTGTAACAACTGTGAGGTGTAAGAATCTCTTGTTTCAGGTAGTGTAATAGCCCTCAAAAGATTTCCTTCTCTTTCAAGGCAGAACCACTAGAACTGAGAAACCAGCAATGTAAATGCTGATAGGCTTTGAACGTTTGCCTTATCTGTATCTGATACAGTTACTTAAAATGTAGTAATGCTGCCTGCATTCCTGGTATTTTCAGTGCAGATTTTTTAAAACATTAATTCATCATTTGGAGCAAGAATAACCACAAGGGAGGGAGAGGTATCATAACATTTTAATTGTTGAATATTTAGCAAAACATTGCCCTTGGCTCTGAATTTAAGAGTAATTTAGGTAATAGAATTAAGGTCTTTCTGCCACTGACATACATTATCATATATGAGAGAGGTAGCCTGGATAAATCATACAATTGTGTAACATTGAACATTCGAGTAATATCCTTTTTATAAATATTTGACATTTCTTTAAAGAAAGGTACTGGTATTTAGCATTTCAGAAATCAGTACAGTAGCTGTCTGGAAAACAAAACAACCCCAAATTAGTACTAGACACCTGTAAGTTAATATCTCAGCCTACACACAATGTAAGTTCAGTTAACACTATTAAAGCAAACTTTTAAAACCTTTTTGCAAGGCTTTAGGTATGAGAGTATCAGTGTAACTTGGCAGTTACAGAAGTAATGACCTTGGTTAGCAGTGGAAGTCAGAAATAAGAGTACTGAATTTAGAATAAACAACCTTTGCCAAATTTTGCTTATAGTCTCAACAGGTTGAAGTGACAGTCATGTCAGCATCAGTTCACATGGCATAAAGGAGGAAAATTTAGAGTATGTACATTAGTAAAATGGTAAAATTGCAAGTAACATGAACAAGATGTGACTACATTTGACTCCAGACCAGAACAAAAAGAGAGGCATGACAATAAACTGTAGTGAAGGAACATGCATTTCTGGAATTATTCAGTGTAAAAGGATGAAAGTTCTCTCTAAAGAAGGGAAAATGGGCAATTATTTTTTCCTTTCTATCTTCTTAGCCTTCTCTGCTGTTTCCACCCTCAATGAAATCTTGAAAAATTATTATCCAGTGGATAATGAATTGGTCAAAATCCTCTTATGGACAGTGAGCAGAGCTCAAAGGACAATTCAAAATTTAAAGCAGTTCTTAAGACACAGAGTATGGTTAAGATTTGACTGCAGGGGTTTTGAGTTCTCTCTTTCCCAGTAGGAAAAAAGCCCTACGTGCAAGCCCCTGAACAGCGGTGTCACAGGCTGTGCTTGGCTTAGTGGTAAGCAGAGTTGAAGTGATAAATCTGTCACAACTGTTCTGGATTTTATACAGTAATCAGCACAATTAAAGCAGAGCAGGTTTGGCCAACACCTGCTGAAAAGGCTTCATCATCCTTGCAACTATCAGATTCACCCTATTACTTACACAGCTACTGCAGAGATGACATTAAGATATCTGATTAAAAATTGTATTGACTAGAAGGAGGCCTTGATCTCTTTAAAAATCAGAGGAAGACAATAATTGCTTTTTCTTTCCTTTTTTTTTTAATTTTACTTTTTATCTGAAGGATTTAATTGACTTTTAATGCTCTGTTAAGTAAGTCCACTGTATACAGCCTAACATATATTGTTTGCTACTGAAATGGATGCAACAGCTCCTCAGCTACACATAGAGCCATTGGAAGTATTTTTGGCTAAGAAATGAAGGCTCTAGCATTCAGTTACTGTTCATGTAACTTACACTTATTTGTTTACCGTGTTTTCCACAAAGTGTTGCCAGGAGACTTTGTCAGGCTCATTTTCAATCATGCACTAAACTAGACTGCAGCAGACTGTATGCTTCTTCTATTAGTGCTCTACCTTTATATTTATAATAAAACAGCTAACAACTTGGAGAATAAAGTATATTATTTGAATGACTGAAAAACTGGAAAATTTTGTTCAGAGATGACGCTGGGAAATGAAATGCATTTCATTCATTTGTTCTGAGTAAGAATTGTTAAAAGGATTTATTTTTTGTTTACTCTCATATTAGTATTTTAAACTGTAATTAAAGTGATTTTCATCTTAGTATAGAAGAACTTGGATATGTGATCTGCATCTTGCTTGTTTAAATGAATAGTGCTCTGCAAAGCTAAATTCTGCTGCTTTCCTCTTGTAGGTATTTTGAATCAAATGACTTGATTACAAAGCAAGATGAGCAAGGTTTAGCTGGTGAAGAACTTTTTGGGTTATTGCATTCTTCTTGCAGGGAATTTAAGCAGCACAGTCTTGAACATCTTGCTGCTGGACGATTTTCATTAGCTTTAATCAAACTTCAGGTCTCATTTGTATAAATTTAAGTGTGTGAAAGTTTGTGAATACAGAAATACAAGTTTATATATATGCACGTAAGCCTACTCTGTTAGATAATAATCCTAGCTATTCTATTTATTGTTAGTAGCATTTCTTTATATTGTAGAATGCTGTTTCATATGTATTTATGTTGTCAAATAAGGACAAATAAGGAAGTTAGGTGATACTAAGCACTTAAAAAACCCCCTGCAAACAAATAATAATATTTTAAGAAAACACTTAAAGAGAACAGAAAGAATTTTAAATAGCTTTATACCTTAAGAGATGCTGTTCTTGCTCCACTTCTGATCTGTCTTGCCTACTGATACACAATTTTGTCTTAGGCTTGATGACCTCTGAGGGTGTCAGATGCTGTTTTGAAAAGGATTTTTAAGTCATCATGGATAACTCAAATAATATTTTTTCAAGTTTACAGAAGTCATTAAAACCTAAACTCAGGTGAGGTAACACTCGTACAAAATTAAAATTCATACAAACAGAACAGCAAAGGGGGCAATTTCGCAGGCAATGAATCAGACCTAAATATGCATCAGATACCACTGCAGTTTGCTATTTTCTTTCAGGCACTACTCTGCTCCAAAACCATGTAGGATATCTTAGTATTTATCTTGACAAGCATATTCAGTATTAAATGTATACCTCAATATATTATCTTGATAGTCAGTGCTCAAGCTGCTTTTAGATTTTTGAAACTGAAGGTAATTTTCTTTGACCGGGCTGCATCATGCATGTAGCTGATGAAGAAAGCTGAAGATTTGACTCTAGTTCCTGGACAGTTCAGTTTTTAGCCACTGCAAGTTGTGAATATGTCTCATACTCTGATGCTGAGGACAAAGCTGAGGAGACTGAGGGTAAAGGTTTTGTGTTCTAACATGTAGATAGGGAAGTGATTTGGGGGAGTGGAAGAAGAGAAGGTTTGTAATATTCATCCTCTTCCCAGCAGAGCTTCTAATGACAGGTTGCACCATCTATTCTGCCTACATATCTAGCCCTGTGCAGGACAAAAATGAGGAAATACTTGCTAGATGATTGGCGAGATGTTTGCTAACAGTGTTGAGAGTAGTTCTCTTTCTAATCTGACACTTCACTGGTACTGTGTGTTTGACATGTGGGAGAATTATTTACAACTCTGTCAGAACTGGAAAAATGGTTGAAAGAGACATCCAAATAGTAGAGATTGTTGCCTCTTTTAAATTTAATTTTATAACACAAAAAGCACTGAATGTTGAGGTTTTAATATCTTTAGAACTGAAAATATTTATGTTGCTCATGGTTGGTAAGTGAAATGTAACGCCACAAAAATTCCTAATTTTAAAATGCTGATTTTTTTAATAGACTAATTTTCTGAGCACTAATGGTATTTTTTTGTCATAGAGTACAGTTAAATAAGGAGAATGATACCTCATGCTTCAATAAGTGTCAGAAGGGAATGAATTTAAGCCCCTAAGTCTCCTGTAGTTGTGTGTGCAAAAGGAGCAGTGACTTGCACATCTACTGAAATCTGCTCTGTAGTACTGGCTGTTGTAGGGCAGGACAGAATGTCAGGAACTTAGGGGAATCTGATAGATCTTATACTGTGGGATCACATGTTCCTTTGAAGAAGTGAACAGCAACAACAAAAAGGCACAGTATCTTGCACTATACTACTGCTGGCTGTTCAGTACTAAAGCAATTGCACAAATGCCAGTGTCATCTCAGTTGTCTTGGATCAGAAGATAGGCAGTTGGCAATGCTAAGCTTTGGTTATCATCTTCACTTTTGAGGCTTTCACTGTGCTAATTAGCATGACTAATTAAAAATAACTGAATTCCCTGAAGTTCGTTCCATTTGCATTTTAGCATTAGAACATTGTTTGTTTTTCCACTGAAGCATTTACTAGAGTTTTTACTGAGATACAACTACAGGGAATTCTGCTTAGACATTAACACAATTAATTTTTAATGGTTTTTCTAGCTAGTTCATCTTTAACAGTAAGATTTTGCAATATATCTGTAGCTAGTAAATAGGTCTTTTTGCAAGGGTTTATTTATTATACATCTGTCAATTTCTGATTTGCAGAACAGAGCTCATGCATAGGAAAATAATTTAGCAGCATTTTATTGTTTAATTCTTTATGGTTTATTTCTCATCAGTGTACTGTGTGTTTGGATCAAGTAGTTTTCGCTGCCTGTGGAGCATCTTCTGTATGACCCAATAGGTGAAATATTTCTGGTAAATTCAGTTAACTCTGGTTAATTCATGTTCCATATGTTACTGTGATTTGATGTTAGACTGTACTTTGAGTTCTTCCCATTTGAAAGTCATTAAGCACCCTTCCTGCTAGACTTCAGTGCTGTTGCTTCATGTGTTTATTTGCTTATTGTTTAATTGTAAAATAAAACTTTACTTCAGAGAATTTTTAAAAGTCATCACCCACTCTGCATTAGATATGAAGTAATCTCCATTTCCTGGCCTTAATTATTGCATAACAGTGCTATGCACAGCGGTGGAACAGCTGCAACATCCTGACTGAAAATTCTGCATTATGTCTGAGGAAGGAGTGTGGTGTAATCAGGCCAATATTCTGTCCTTGAGCGCGCTGCAGTGTCTACAGAATTATACAAAACATGCCAACTTCAGACAGGAAGGATTATTAATTGGAGGAAATTTCCTGGGTAACCCCGCCAGATTTAGAGGGTACATTATGAAAGGCTCTTACTAGGCAGTAGCTTTATCTAGCAAGCTGTTTTCCTGCAAACAGAGATTTAATGAAAGATCAGAGTGCCACACCCTGCACATAGGTGTGGGAAAAACATTTATCATTGTTTGGTTTGGTACCCAAATGATGTTGCTGATTTTTAATTTGCTGAGGTGATGGCAGCCTGACTTCTGTCTCAGAGGGCACAAAGGCATACCTCAAAATTAATAAAAATCTTTATCTTGGAGTATCTTGATGTCCTTTTCTATTTCCCTAATGATTTAACTACTTCTTCCACAGCTGTTGCTCTCATTTTGATTCCCTGCAGTTCTCAGGGTGCAAAATATACAGCCATCTACTCCAGTTGCTGATAGTTACTGTTTTGTTGATTATTTTGGCAGGAATGCTTGTACAGCTGCTTCTTTTCTTTCATGAAACATCCCTGGGGACTGAAATCCTTGTTCTGATGACAGTGAGAATGTTTTCAGCTTGTACAGAACTCAGGTGGTTCTCCTAAAAGCACTACACTAGAGCCTTTCAGCCTACAGAATTTAAATATACCAACTGTGAGACTGTTCATAACATGGCCATCCTCTAATGCTTTATGATCCCTTGAACAAAGGTGGGGGTTTATAGCACAGCATCATCTTCCTTGGCTCTTACTCTCCTCACTATGCCACAGCTCATACTGTATGAACTGTGTAAAAAAAATTCAGCTAGTTATGCCTCCTTAGCAGAATAAAAAATTCTAAGATGCCACTATCAACGAGGATGAACCAGGAACAGATATAAGAGATATTTGGCAACTGGAAGCATTAATTAATTTCTCAGATGAGATAAAAGAAGATGCAGATGATGACAGAGAAGCAGTGGAACAGGTTGTCCAGGGAGATTTTGCAGTCTCCAGCCTTGGAGGTTTTCAAGACCTAACTGGATAAAGCTTTGAGTAACCTTTGCTTGGTTACTAAGCTTTGAGTGACTTTGCTTGGAGTAGGAGATCAGACAAGAGACCTTCTGAGCTCTTTTCCAGCATGAATTGTCCTAGTATTCAAATCTTTGAGATCAAGAAAAGCTTGAAGGTGTCTAGCATCTCACGAGGCCCATGAAACCTGGCACAATGTAGCCTGATGTTTACCTGCAAGACCTTCCTTTATGATCCTTCTTTTGAATGAGCCTGCTCGCATCTCCTGCTTCTGTTAGATGACCTACGTGGAATGCTACTTAAACCCCATTTCCCATATTTACTGATCTGCCACAGACTCCAGTACAAAGATTGTACTTATCAGTTGGCCACAAGACTGCAACAGAAGTTCTGTTTAACTTCTGTGAAGTTATAGTGGAGAGAGAGAGAACAAGGACAGTGTGTACCGTACTCTTTTTATTTGCGGGAAGCCTTACTGTCTTCTGCATGCTTAACTACTGAAGCTAATTTCCTTACTTCTTCCATGGTGACAATACTACTGAGATCAATTAATCTGTTTTTCTTCCTTTCGTGCTTTTATCACACTGTTTGCATTGACCTGGCCAGTGAAGCCACTTTCATTGTTTTACTCCAGCCGTTCTTTAATTTCCATTTTTTTCTAATACCTAAAATGACTTGCATCTTGCGTTTTAGATGTTACTGTTATTCACTCCACATTCCCTATTGTCCCCTCTGATCCTGCACCTATGAGCTTTGCTGTATGGCTGCACAGTTACTGCTCTAACAGCTACACTTCATGCCACAATTCCTGTGCAGATTGCTCACCAGAAAGCTGTTGTATATCAGAAAGCACATGGCAAACACATGTAAGGCATGCAGTGGGGAGAGGGCTCTGAGCACCTTCAGAGAAAGTGATGTCTGACTAAACTCAGCACCTCTTTACTCATTACACAAGGATTTTCTTTCTTTGGGGAACTATAATAAGGTCAGACACACTGGATATTAGCTGGTCAGTAGTTTTGAGTGTGACAAGCTCTAGTGCTCTTAGCTAATTTTTATCTACACATCTATATACATGAAATGGTGGTTGAATTAACCAAACAGCTAGTGATATGTACATATATATATATATATATATATGTACACACACATATCTATATAGTAACCAAGTAGGTCAGGAAAAGTACAGTGGTATCCTCAATACTTTGTCCAACTGCTCTGTTTCTTGAGGAGCACCCAGTACTGTGGACAGTGTGCAAACATATGTCCTAGGTGTTAACAGTGTGATTTTTCCTCATAAAGGATAAATGACATGTCAATCCTGCAAACTGCCTGCAAATTTTTTTTTTTTGCTTGGATTCTAAGAAGAGCTCAGCATCCTGCCACAAAGGAACCTGACTGGTACCACTGGGGGAGGAGCTCATTCTTAGTACAGTAGATCTGTAAACTGAATTACGCATTTCCTATAAAACCAATTCTCAACACGTAGCCAAACAACATTAGTCAGTTGATAAAGTATCATCTGCTTATAATGGTCATTAATATCACCCTGGGCACTGTAACATCCCTGTTCCCCATCTCCTGCCCCCTGGCCTCTCTGTAGAGTTAATCTTTATGCAGTAGGCATGTGGTGAAACTAATAAGCAAACTTGTTGAATGCTGTCTCCGTTTTCAGGTTTTCACAATACTTGACTGATACTCATGAATTCAACCTCTTAGTGACACATAAAATAATCCTCATTCTATAGATGAGAAAATTGGAGGACATAAATCTAGACATGCCTGCATATGACAGTGCTCTGAATTTACTGTGCATGACACTATTCATCCACAAATATTAGAAGACTTTAGAAAATATCTGTCTTTTTATACCACAGGAAAACAAGACAAAAAATGCACTCGTTTGGAAAGACAAAAACCCCCTGTGATAGAACAAAAAATAGACTGACCAGTGGATTCTCAGTCTGCAGCCACTCAGCTGCTGATAAAGCTTGAAGGAAAATGTGACAAGTTATCGATAACGCTTTTCCTGGAGTTGGTAGCTTGTGCAGCATTAGTTCAGTATTGGTACCAGTAGGTTTGGCAGCATAAAATTTAACATGAGCTTACTGAGTATGTACCACATTTCCCTGCAAGGCTCTGTAGCTGCTGCTCAACTCCATGCTGCCAGAACAAGATTGGAGTGAGAGGCTGCATTATAGGTGTCCCCTGCATCGGTGGCAGACCCCCAGGTGGGAGGAATCCAAGATTACTGGGATTACTGGTTAGCAAGCTGCTATATCTTTTCATTTTGGTATCAGCAGGGAGAAAGCAAGCAGTGAATTATCAGTGCTTCCATCCAACTTTCAGTTAAGCCTGTTAAGCCACAAAAATATTCTTGTTTTTCTTTTATGAGAAGATTTAGATGTAATGTCTCTTTCTGCAACTTCTTAAGTCATGTTATTTGTAGTGTTCTTGAAAAGCAGCAATTGTGTTCTATAGTTTGGAGATGCAGCTTCTATTTTTTAAACTAGCTGTTATTTTGTTTGTTAAATGATTACAACTTGCTGTCTTCTTTTACAAAATCTATATGTCTGCTTAGTTCTGTTCTCATTTGAAGATCTTGCAGAGATGGCAAATTATTTTTCACTGGGTTGCCCTAAGCTAGAAATGTATTAAGCTATAATAGTAAATTTTGTCTCAGAATTTAATAATACTTTTACCTTTCATCAGGTTTTCTAGTTCTTCTTAGAATGAAAAATGTGGTTTATTCACTGATTATGTAGAGTAGAAACAGAAGTGGAATAATCAGTTCATTAGTGTGGCATATCTGGTATTTCATGTTCTAATTCACACTGAATAACTGACTTTTCTATTTCTGTATTAGATCATGATAATCTACTTAAGGAGGAAATATCTGACCGAACACAACAAATTTTAATTGGCAAGAAGCTAAAAATATAGTTCAAAATATTTATAAAATCATTTGTTTGAATAGTTTAGAAATAAACTTTATTTCAGGATGGCTAGTGAGTTTTCTCAAGTAAGCTTTCTTCTGTTACACAACATTACTAAATTAGGTCAAGTTGTGATTTCGTAGATAGTTGAATCTATAAAGCTTGACACACAAAACTTTATAAGTAGACTCATAGAAAAGTCAGGCATATTAAGTTGGATAGAAATTGCAGTTGATTTATGGCACCCATAAAACACTAATGGCCTAACAGCTAAGACTGTTTTGCCTTCCTGAAAGAGTTCAGCCTTGAGCAGACGAATCGTTAGGGAAAGTTGGTTTGTGGTGATTTTTAGAAATATATTTTAATAATACAAAATTCTAGCAAACACCTGTCATCAACAGTTTACTTTGGTACTAAGGTAGAAGAAAACCTTAAAAATGGTCCCAACTTCAGAGAGCTGATGACCAATGCTAAATATATTTGTCATATATATGATAATCGACAGTCCTCTGTACACCATTTACACTTGGAATCTAATCTGACAATCAGTTGGGCACTTGATTAACTTTAGCTGATAAATAGTTGTACACATATTATTTGCTTGAATCAAACATTAGCTAAACATGGAGTATAGCAGTAAGTGAAAATTGGTAGAGAAGGGAGTAGATGGCAATAACAAATGGCGATTTCTTGCTTGCTTTCTGTAAGTATAGACTGGTTTTGCCGCAAAGGAATCAGTTCAATGCCCTCCTACTTTGAATTTGGCCTTTCATCTTCAAAGCACTTTCCAAACATTTATTAATTATCTTTACAACAGTCCGTAAGGCTAATAGATAAATACCGGCCTGCTTATGAGAAACTGAAACATGAAGGTGGAGCCATCGGTTGGCGGCCACATGGTGAGTCAGCACAGAATCTAAGATCAAAATCCAGAAGGGCCTGGCACCCGCTCTGCTGGTCAGTCGCTAGATTTAGTCTCTTTCTCAGTCTTGTCTTCCTGTGTGCCAAGGACTTGATTTTTTTTTTTTGTGTTGCTTGCTTTCTTCCCGTTTGCCTTCTGCTTCCTGCAGGCCTCACTGGAGATCAGATCATGTGCAAATTGGCAGGTACAGTTTTCATTTTTCTTTCTTCCCTCATCCTTCCCTACTTAAGTAAATGCCCAGCCTTCTTGTCCCCTTATGTCCTGTCTTTGGACTGTGCGTTTTAGACAAAATAATAAACTTTGAATTGATTGGATCTTACATTTGTTAATTTGACATATCAGAGCATAATGATGTAATTTTTCTAATTAAATGTCTATACCTAACAAATCACAAGAATGGATCTCATGTCTTGAGTTAGTTAATGAAATACTTCTTTTGATGCTTTCCTATAAATCTGCAAGTCTAGGTTCCTATACAAAATGTTAAGGATCTGAACTTTATTCCAAACAGTGATTCCCACAGCCCATATCCATATATTTAATTATCTAAGGAATAACGATTGTGAAGACAGGCATGTTCCCTTGGACACTTTGGAATGATTCTCACCTTCCTAGTGAGTACCTTATTCAGTTACAACTACAGTTCACTACAGCTAGCTCATATGAGCACAAGGTCATATATTGCAGAGGCCTCATTTTCTTCTTTCAGATTGCCTCCTAAAAATCAGTCAGGACAAGTTCCCCATCCAAGGCTTTTCTTGGCTCCAGGGGGTCATCCTGGAGAAAGCTGTGTGAGGCCAAATGCAGACCATACAAATTGCAACTAAGTGATAGTGTTTCAGTTGGTTGGCTGTTGGGTTTTCCAGTGGAAAATGCTGGACACAAAGACTGAAGTAGACTTGGGAAAACTGAATGTGGCTCTCAATCTCTCCAAATCTATGTTCTGCCCCAGTGTTGCTGTAAAACCTAGTGCAGCGATGCTGCTGAGTCTCAGCATAGAAATATTGGCAAAGTATTCTGAGAAAAGCCAAAAACTTGCCATACTACTAAACACATGCTGTCCTAAAGATCGAACAGCCTCAGTAAGGTTATTAGAGAGTAGGAATTTGATCTGTTTTTCTAAATTTAGACATCTATTATCATCTGAGATGACAGAGGCTATCCTGTCTGCCATTCAATTAATACACCTATAGAGCTCGGGTCTCCTACAGGACCTATGTTGTATTTGCCATTTGGGTGTTTTGCTTTCACAGGGTCTCTTGAACTAGATGCCTATGTTTGGCAGCTTATTTTGACCCTACATAACATGTAGTCACTGTGCAGTTTTTCATCTCAATTAATCACTGTCTCGAAACTTGTTACGGACAAAGCATAAACAAAACACTTGTTTTGCAAGGGGAGGTATGAAATCGATTGCTGGCAATAAGAATGTGGTCAAAACAGAAAGACTACAGAAGAAAGGAATTCACAAATGAAAAACCTGTGCTCCTCAGGATGGATGTGAATATTGTGTAAATAGACATTAGTTAGAGGTTTAATTGTGACAACATTGTCTCTCATAATTATAGGTTACAACAACTCTTGTGTTTGTTCGCAAGGTTAAACACATCACAACGATGCTTCTGACCATGTCTGACATCCAGAATTGCACCTTCACTTAAGAAACATCCTCTGCCTGTTTATCCTATATAATTTCCCAACCACTTTGGAGAACTATACTTAATTGACTTTGGCATGGATTCTCATCCTGAAAACACTTGGAAGCACGTGCATAATTAATGTTTGAGTATTTCTACTGAATACAGTAATGGGCAGTTATGTGTTTTAAAGGACAGAAGACATAATTAGTGAGCAGCCCATAGATTTAAAAGACTACTTACTTGAAATTTACCTTGAAAAGCAACTTAAGTCAGCCTCTTCTGCAGTGAAGCAAAAGCCCTCCCTCAGCCCCAACTGAGGTCAGGAAAAAAAAATCAATGTACAGTATTGAGACAATTTGAAATCCTTTGATCTTGCCATTGTTTTATGTTTTCTGTGTGTGAACCCAAGTGGTGTAGTTTAAGAATTTAGCTATTATACATCTGTTCTTTGCAGTACCAGCAATATACAGACTTCTTTCGATTTTTTTCCTTCTCGTAGTTGTTTTAAGTTGTTTGAAAATATTTTTCCTTTTTCCTGACATTAATATGTCAGGAAAGGATTCTTGTTACCTCAAGACTCATGTGCCAGGCTTCATATGACCAGGACCGCATGAAGTTGCTAACTTTCCATATCAGTTCCCTTAATTTATTAATGATCATTTCATCCATTTGGGAGTGCTAGCCATAATAATAGGGTGGAGAAGTATTAGATAACAGCAAGCTATCGGTCGTATTTGTGTTTTCTTGTTAGCTCATTTAAGGTACTGAGTAGATTTGTGCTTAAGATATTTTTATAAAAACAGAGCTCTGCAGAAACAGGTAAGCCACGTTTCCAGCTCTGTTAGAACAGTGTTTGCACAGAGCTGAAGCTGAGGGCTAAGACCTCTGGGGCTAAAGGCTTTGAAAAACTTTCTTGTGCCCTGTCCCTGAGCACACTACATAAATATACTGGTGCCAGCAGATTGCATGTTTCATTTTGGACGTTGCAGGGTCTCTGGCTGTATCTCTGGAATATGATTCAGGCCCTGGGTGTCATTAATGAAACAGAGTGCTTTCTGTGGTATTATCTTAACTTTCGCTTCAGATTAGTTAGAAAACTAACAAAACAATATTAATATGAATGTTCTTATTAGAGCCTTTATAAAAGAAATTTCAGAACAAACTTAAATTTTCAGGTTTGGGGTTTTTTAAAATTTTTAAATCAGTTATTATGCTTCCCACCCTGTAAGAAAATAGCCTGAACATGGACAAAGCTTTCTATGGGAACAGTTTTCCCTGGCTGAAACAATAGTTAGTTGAAGTTTGTTGTGTTAGTGAAGGCATATACCATCAGTGACAAGAAGGTATCTGCTTGAGTCTGATGGGTAAACTACTCTTTGAAAGCTAAGGTTAGGATTTATGAGAATTGAAAGCTCAGTAATTGTACAATGATGACTAATTACTAGATTATTATGTTGTTATTATTATTGTAAATAATCAATATAGCACTAACACCAAAGGGTTATGGTAATGACATTGCAAAAGGGAAAAAGACTGGCTTATTATTCTTAATAAGATATGGCAACTTAGTTAATCACTGTCTAACATCAAATACAGGCAGATGGTAGTATGAGGTTTTTCTTATACTCAGAACTGTGTCAGACTCAGCTCTGCAGGTTTTACTAAAAATAAATTTGGCTCAGTGTCATGCCCCAGTGCAGAGCCCTATTCACAGAGGGTGCTGTATATGGGTGAAGGGCTCCACCTGCAAGACTGATGGCTACACAATTGGTGGCTGTTGAGGTGCATGTTATTGGTATAACCGCAGAACTGTTCAAATCAATGATTTTATTTGCTGGCATATGCTTACTTCATCACGTGATTCTAAGTACATCTTGTACTTTTTGCTTTGCCTTCCAAAAAATTGCTTTCAAGTTGTGGCTAGTTTGAACATAAGTGTATCTTGGTCTCCCAAAGACAAACGTGTTTTTATAAAGACTGTTGTGGAGACACCCAGAAACAGAAATTGATAGTGCAACTGAAGCTCTTCCCTTTCCCTGTTGTGGGATCACTGATACTACAGATTGTTCAGTTCAACCTAGAGGCAGGTCAAAAGAAACTTGTATTCCCTGATTCACTTCTATTCCAAAAAGTTTTTCAATGTTGTCTTAAATATAGAAATGTTTTTTGTTGTTGTTTTTTATTTCATTGAAATCAATGGAAACGAAACATGTGCCTGAAGTTAAAAATGTGTTTTAAAGTATTTTCTTGGCATAGAATCAGAATAAAACATTGCAGAAAGGTGAACAGGTGAAGAGTCTTAAAGAGTTCAACCCTAACCTCCAACAGGAGTTATTTAAGAGAAGAATTCCTTTGACTTTAACAGGGTTTTTTTTTTAAGGGATACAAATACTGTCTTGACTTGCTTTCATATTTGATTTTATTGTAGGTGTCAAAATTCCTTAACAATGAATTAAGGAATAAAAGCAAAATTCATAGGTATTAGAAGGCTGTGGGAAAAGTAACAAATCCCAGTTTTTTCATATTGCATAGTAAAATACACACAGGAAACAAAATACTGTTTATTAAGCATTGTTGTGTTGTTTAGTAACAGGACAATGACACCCTGTAGGAGACAAACAGCGGTAAGTTCTAATGAAGAAAACAAACCAAATGAGCTTAAATTGCAGATAGGCTGTTATCTTACCCTCCAGACTCATTTCAGTCTCTTCCTTTGCACAGTGTTCCAGTTCAAGTAAATAATTCCCTCTCTTGAGAATGAATGTGCAGTATGATATAGGGAGTTTGCAGAAATGTTACTCTTGACATTTGGGTGCAAAACATCCACTTGTCCCTAAGTAGATGTGGTGTCTTCTTTTCTTTTAAATACTTTTTTCTCATTTGGTACAAGATGTTTTCTTTATTTGATTTTAGAGTACAGTGGTTTTTTATGACTGAGAAATACTGGACAAAAGGAGTCTTTTCTTGAAACAAGTTGTCATATAACATGTGGCATAACATATAACGTATGATTTTAAGCAAGTTGTTTTGGTCACTAGTCAGGCCATCACTTAGCAGTTACAAACGTCTTACCTTGCTTATGTGAGCACAGAGCTGGTTCAGCTCCCTGAGCTGGAGCTGTGTATAAGCTAGATAATTCTAGCTTCTCCAAATAAACCTCTCAATTCTGAATTTTCTAGAGGTTCTGGATGGTTTTCTCAGGAAAAAGGAGTCACGGGAGTCTAGCTCTGGTCCTGAAAATGATTGTTTCAGGTTAAAATGACTGGTCTGTCACCTAGCTCTGAGAGACAGGAGCTGTCACTTTGAAGTCTAAATGAGACAAATCCCACAGGAGCATCACACTGTGGACCTTAGAGAAAGTGGGAGGGAGTAGACGTTTAGTTAACGACCATTAATAGGTATAGATATTCAAATTGCTAACATGTAAGTGAAATGAACGGTTCTGGTGTAAAACCTGGGAGACTTTTCCACCTCACCTCTGCCTGTTTCCCTGTGCAAGAGCATTGCAAACGTGGAGTGTCAGCTGATATGGACATGGCAGGTCTGAGAGTTGAATGTGTGGGGTTATGAGCAGCAGAGCCACAGCTTCCCATGCCTAAGTCATAGCAGAGGGCAGTGCAGTAAAGGCTTCTAAACTTCACCCTTCAAAAGACACAGATTATATATATTCTTTCCAGTTTTGCTAGGCCTTGTGTGAGCTAAATGAGTAAAAAACCACTTTGCACACTAAGAGGTGTGTCTTAATGAAGAATGGCAACAGCATGATAATTAAACTTCATGAAACCTCTCAACTGAGTGTAAGATCCGAGTGTGCATGAGGTCTCTCACTGTGATTCATGCCTCTTTGGTTAAACCATGATGACAATTGCGAGTATTATTTGGTAAAATTGCTATTGTTCTAGGTTCAGCAGCTCTATTACAAGCACAGTGCTTAAAGAAGCTGCCACTGATGTGGGCAGTTGTTTAAAGCCAAAATAGATCCTCTCTTATTTTTTAAGCCATGTCTTTCCTGGAAGCATATCTTTGACTCTTACTGACATCATAGTTATGCACTTACCAATAATGAAAATATTTTCAGTTGTTTACATCTTGTAGTTGAATTGTTGCCCTTGTTGCCAGACAAATTAAATAGAAGTTTTTTTGTTCTAAACAGCTGTCTTATTAGAAATATTTTTAAGAATGTCATTTGAATGAAATTATTTTTATATTTTAATCATAAACTTAAAAAATCTAAAAACTAATTTAGTATTTATATTTCTTCACCCAATAATAACTAGAGAGATGATATTAATAATATATTTTTAAGAAAGCATATGGAATTTATCCACTGAAAAAACTTTAGCTAGGAAGACTATAACGTGAGTATATTCTTGTTAACTCAAATCCCACTTTTTTGTCTCCATGTCCATTCTGCCAGTGACCATTAGTCAGGCCTGGTCTCAAATCTATGGCTGCTGTGCTGTGCCATTGTGTAAATTATTGCTGCAAGACTGCTGAGTCGGGGCTGTACCAAGTAAAACTGGTAACTCCTCTCCTACAACTTCCAGCTATTAAACACCTCCCTAAATACATCAGAAATCTGTGAATGTTGCGGTGAAAAGACTCTGGTGAGCCAGTCAACCTGAAAAAAACCCTGCGTCTTTAAAAATGTATTTACAAGGGCTTCACAAAGCAATCTAATAAAATTTGGATTTAGTGGAGTATTTATAAGAATAATTGGGGCTTTTTTTAGCAGCATCTTAGACGTAAAAATCAAGGTGCTCAAGGTATACTGTATTATGTTGGACATCAGTATTGTAAGGGAAAAAACCACAAGCTGAGACTTACTTTAATAAGCATTTGGGGAAAGATCATCAGCAAAGTGGTGGCAATTTAGGAGAAAAAAAATGAATTTCCCCTACCTGCCAACTTCCCTGCTTTCGGAATGAGACAAATACCTCACAAATCAGCTGTGGCCTTTTAGCTATGTGTCTAAGACCTCTGGACATTCAGCAGGGAAATTGTTAAAAAAGTATGTAACGTATATGCCTTTGGATATTAGAAATTATGGCTGGTACCTGCTGGCAGCAAGTGCCCTGTGTCATTGTGTGCAGTGACTCTGGTGTGTCTGGGACATGTGTGACCTGCAGTGGACAAACTGCATGGTTTATCTGCACTGTGCAGTTGTGTGCACCACGCTTTGTGCACTATAGACAGGCCAACCTCACTGGGTGCACACGATCCAGCCTCCCCTGACATCCCATACAGTAGCATTCCAGACACACACTGGGCTCACTCTGTATCATACTGGACAGAGCACACATTCTTCCATGAGAGAAATCCCAGAGACATATAGCAACCATTGCTTTTCAGATTTCAAGGGATGTTTGCTATATTTTCTTTGCCTTTTGTTGTAGCTTAAATATCACCAAACCCCAAGTCATTACCAGTAGAAAAAATAGCAGAGATCATGATTTCACCTATATAATCCAATACACTTGTTCAGCATTCAGCGAACACTCAATCAGAAATTATTATTTAAACTCCAATTCATCTGCATTGTTCTCTAGTAATACAAAAAGTCTAACCAGCAGTACTGTGCTGGTAAGTGTTCCTGGTGTTACTGGATGAACTGCTGCTGTATCACATATACGTACATATGCATTATATACCTGACAGACCAGATCAGACCCTATCTAGTCCAGGAACCGAACCATAAGAGCGGCCACAAATGCCACTAGGGACAGGGGTGGAAAAGAAAAGATGCGAGTCAAATGTGATAGTCTGCAATGGAGCATGGCAGGAATCTGTCACACAGAGCTCCTCGGGGTTGTGGTCCCTTCCTGCTGAGATTCAAGTAGCAACCAGGGGTTAGACCCGAGTTAATCTGTGTCTGCCTGTGGAATACACTGCCCTTGCCGGTAGAAGTGCAAGACCTGACAGTTAAGAGACTTAAAACCACTAAATATCAGTTTTGATTCACTGTAGGGTTTTTATTTAACGTGGGCTAAAAATATGAAAATTGTTAAGGTTTAGGAAAATTAATTATCTTTTCAGCTGTTAATAAAGAAGAATACGGTTTAAGCGGTAAGGCTTTATAAGACAAACCATCAAGAAAATTTACTCTGCTTTTGATGCCAATCTGAGAAAAGATTTTCCACACATTTTTAAGGAATATACCATAAGAAGAAACACTTAACTCACCTAGGATAACCAATCCCATTAAAGTAGCAATTTTAGGCTTCCTATGTTTATATGAAATTTTATTTCTGAATTTTTTTTTTCCCAAGGTATAGTTTCCATTATGCAAAGGATAATCCATGATTCATGCATAGAAAGTCATCTAATTAATGTAAGAATACTTTGAACAAGATCACAGGAGTGGCAACACCAGAACAGGTTATTGGTCTGTTATGTCAGGCATTTGCTTCGGGGGTGGCCTATATACTTAGGGGGGAAAAAAACAAACAAAAGACATAAAATCAAACAAAAAAACCCACAACCCAAACCAAAAGCAATTTTACACATAGAGGAGGGAACTTCGCAGTATTGCCTAATGATAAAATCATCTCAGCTCTGGCAGCCAAGAACAATCATTATGTTTTCAACTGCACAAGGACAGATAATTCTTAAATATTTTCATAGTATCCTGAAAAAGGTCTAGCTTTTTGTACATTTTGACAGTTTTTTGAGTTCTATAGACATGCAGTTTTTTGTGGTGGTCAATACCAAAAGTAGGTCACAGTGTGTGAAAAAAATGTATTTATGGTAGGAACTGGGATGCTTCATCTGAAGCAGATAGCCTGAGCCAGCAGCAACTGAGTCAATTCTGCACCATCTTCATTAGAACAGAAATGCTATTTCAGTTGAATAACTTAAAATTTGGTACCTTGTTTAGGTTTTTTTTTTTTTTCTTGGAAGGTCAGAATTGGGAGCACTGTCCTTGGCAGTGTTTTAACCAAAGGATTGTGATACTTGGTGCTTCTCTTACAACCCCAGATTCTCGAATCTGCATATTCAAGAACGTTACGTTTTTAAAATGCCAGAAAACAAAAAGGCAACAGCAGAGGGCTGAGCCAGAGGCAGGACTAAGGGGCGCATGGCGTGGAAAGCCCAGCTCACGGTTGCTGGGGTTCCACCCGCGGTGCCCGGGAGCCGAGGCTGCCGCGTCGGGCGCTGCCTGTCCGGAGCCCCGCGGAGCGCCCCTCCTGCTCTGCCGGACACTGGCGGTGGCGGGGCCGCGGCCGCCCCCGGGGAGGGCCGGGCGGGGGTGGTGCCGCCGCCGCGTACAAAAGGCGGTGNGCGGCGCGGCGGTCAGTGCGGGCGGGCCGCCTCCGGAGCGGTTCCCGGGCGCGGAGCGGGCGCGGGTGACCGGGAGGGGCTGCCCGCGGGTGGGGGACACCAAATCGCGCCGTGTCCCGGTGGCGCCTCCGCTCTCAGAACGGTGTCCACGGCAGCGAACTGTGCCTGCTGTACCGAAATGCGGTGGATGTGCCCGCATTTGCTTTAGCATCTGTTTCTTATTTCTCGTTTAGGATCTGTGATTGCCTATTTTACGTCTGCAAAGTTTCTTCTTTATCTTGGACATGCACTGTCCACTTGGGTAAGTAAAATACTGGCCTGGTAGAAGTAGGATTTTATTAATCTGGCTATGATTTACCTGAGCTTTATTGGTATTTTCCAAAAATCTTCACAAACTGGCACACCACCTTAGAGGTCTTGTTACAGCACCTTGCTGTTAAAAGTCTTCATAATCTTTCCAAGATACGTTGCAGTAGGTTTAGTTTTTTGCGCAGAGTAGTGCAGTACTCAATTTCTGGAGGGCCTGGTTCTGTACCTTTTAATGTTTTTAAATAACTACAGAACCAATGAGACTCCTTATAGGGGAGCAGAATGAGAGACAGCCCATTGCAACATATATGTAAAGGACTCATACACTTACTAATGGGAAATGCTCAGTGTTCACAATGGACCCATTACTACCACTCACTAGCTAACTTGTTGAAAGCATCAGGAATTGTCCTCTCTAAAATCGTTTGCCTCCTGAAATGCTTTCCTTCTGTCCTAATATAACTTACTATACCAGCTTTTACTCACTAGAATAGTACTAAAAAAAAGCTGCTTTAAAATATGCACTAAAAACAGACAATCTGGTTCTGTTTCACAGAATAAAATTAAGAATGTGTGTGTATTATAACACAGTCTTAAGTCTCCATACAATGTCTTGGTTCAGAAATAAATGGAATGTTTTCCCTCATTTTCCTTGTTTTGTGTTTTGGTCCTGCATTTGGACTGGTTTGATGTATGTATTGCACAAATGGCTGATCTACAGTTACAACAGTGCACGCCTAACTCTGGCAGCTTCTTGCTTTCACTAACCTGAAAGGTTGTACTGATGTTTCTCTTAGTGAAAGAAGGCTTTGGGTGGTATCAAATGTTTGTTTAAACAAGTGCACTATTTTGGCAGTTATTAATATTGAAGGAGCTGTTTGGCTCACTGCTTTTTAGAGGTCAGGGTTGATGCCGGCAACAGCTTTTGTCCGTCATGCCCACTAAGTGTCTCACTGGCAATTTGGCCAACCCTGCTTTACGCCCGTCTGAGCAGTGCTTCACAGCTCCGCGGTGGGATTGCTCTGAGTCCCTGAGTAAAGGTGACTAAGCAGAGTTAGAAAACAATGTTGCACACAGTAACAAGTGTTAGACTACAAGATGTCTGTTTAGCAATATTAATGGCTGCTCCTGGTCATGCCTTGGTGGGTTTTATGCTGAAAATCTTGACTCAAAAAAACCCCCAACCAAATCTGCTCAAACAGCAGAAGTTGTTCTACAACAGCTTATTTCGACAGAACTGGGTGCAGGACTTCACCTTTTGTATCTCCTAAGCTTTGGTGTTCCTGAAGTGTGAAGGCTTTTGCTAACAGGAACAGTAAACACATACCTGAATCTTCAGAACTCCAAGTAATAGATTATCTTTGTTTTAGAATGGCTCTGTCCACAATACAAAACCTGAGAGAAATGGAGTTTTGCTGTAACTGAGAGATCTAATTAGGTTTCTGTGTTACTATGTCGTTCCCAAATGCCAAGAGAAGCTGTAAATGATTAAACACGTCACATCTCCAGAAATGTTCACACTTGAACAAAGTCTAGACTCTGTTGGGCTCTTGCTCAGTAAAGTATTTGAATGTGTGCCTGGCCTCAGGGATCCTAATAGCCTGGACAACAATGCTGGAGTCTCAGACCTTATGCTGTTGCTGTCTAGCCCTCAGCAAGAAAGAAAGAACAGCATGGAACTGGGTTCACCTTGTGGATTTCAGGCCTAATGCTTCCCAGGAGATCAGCTGACTGCAACTTCCCAGCCTTATCTGTGCCCCTCAGGCCTCAGGAGGCCCGTCGGTAGGTGGTAGCCTGCCTATTCCTCAACTTGTGGCTTCAATTCTGACGTGGGATTGTACACATTCAGTTTAAGGTGATTGTAAGGGCAATTATAATTACAGAAGGGGAGAACCTGTCTTTAAAAGGATAGTGATGCTAAACAGCTGTAGCTTATTAAAAGTTTTAAAATATCCACATTTTGAGACATTTTAAGGTGGGACTAAGGATATGTAATCAAGGATCTGCCTGCTTCTGAAGACAATATTTGCTGTTCAAATTTCAGTAGATCTTAGCTTGAAATTACATACCTGCTACGCAGCTTTGCAATTCACTAATATTTTTCTTCTCCTTTATCTTTGCTTATTCTTTATGGTTTTTAATTCTTGAAAGAAAAATCATACTTCCAGGTTCTAACAGCTGTGGTTACCCCAAAAGTTATCTCCCCATTAAAATTATGGGTTGGCCTGAACAAAATACTCCGGGTAAATGTGTTGGATAAAGTTGAACAGTGTACACAGGCTCTTAAATGAAGTGTACAACAAAATCATGATGTCTCTGGAGTCAAAGGAACCTTTCTATGAGTTTGAAGTGAGATTCAGTTTTTCACTCTGACAGTAGTGACTGGCACTGACTTTCACATTCTTAGATTTTTTTTAAAATGCCTTTTTCATCTTGTTGGAATCCAGGAACTGAAACATCTCTGCTTAAAGAAAAAACTCAATATGAAAGTGTTTTTTGGCTCATTTTTCTAGCTTAATAAACAGTTATCTGGGTTAATTCACCTGCATGTATTTTAAGTGAAATTGTGTGAAATTTAAATGAAAGCTGTACTTGGGAAATTAAATGCCTGTGGATTCATTGCTGGGATGTTTTCTATATATTTCTACTATCTAACTGTGGAATGTAAGTGGAACATATTTACAGAAGACCTTAGGTGTCTCTTGAGTGAAAAATGGTTTATAATATGTGAGAGGAGACATATAAGATGATCATGCTTATAGTAGCATTTGTCATTGGTTTTAGTTTAAAAAGCAAACAAAATACCCTGGGGTTTTTATTTGAACAGATGAAATTTTTCTTTCCATGATTGGAATATAATTTTTTTTGGCCTGTGGTTAAGGAAATAAGTATAAAAGTTTACATGTTACAATGCTTACAGAAATCTCCTTCGGTGAACTCAAATGGCATTAAAAGGCAAATGCTTTTTATGTCTGTACTATATTGAAGACTAATCACACTTTGAAGTTATTTTGACCCTCCAAATAGTATGCTTTTTGTGTATCTCTTGATTGCTGTGTTACATGTAAGTTAGATTTTTCAGGCTTTGATTTTTAAAAGTACCTTTATGTTACACCTCTCCCAGCCCTTCTGAATATTTGAGGTCCTTAGAAATTTGTACTCTGCTGTATCACATAGCACTTGTTTATTTAAGATAAGGCAGCAGAAGAAAACAATTTCATGTTTGGTTTGTAGAAGACTAATGTTAGGGACCCTTATTAAACAACCTGCGTGCCCTAGAATGGTATAAATTATTTCTATTCATCTGCTTTGTTACTGATTACATAAAGCGTTTTCTGTCATGAATTGCTTGCAATATGTTTAAAAGTAAAGTGAGATGTAACAACAAAAACCTTCATGTAATTATTAGCAAACCTAAAAATGTTTTGAGTAGTATGAAAATGACTTCACTTGGATGTGTCTAACAATTGAAGCTTCCTTTTTGTACCTGTAGCAAGTGGTATCAGAACATGAACATGTTGTATTCTAAGGACTGGGTTAAATGAGCAATAGGCTAAATGGGCTGAACTAGCAGTGAGTTTACAATAGGTTAAATGAGCTCTGCTGTTCTACCTCCTCTGGGTAATATGCCAGTGCTTAACGCTAAAAACAGCTGAGGTCCATTGATTTCAGAAACTTCAGTTAACATTTACCCATATCTATCCTGAGTTGTGTGATGACTTGTTTTCACTTGACTCACTCTTGTGTTGTAAAGCACGACTTAAGCTTTGATCATCTAAGAGCAAACTGCTGTCTTGAAAAGCTATTTAAATAGTGATCGCTAAATCTGTTGTTAATATTTGATCTGTGCTGGAGAACTTGTGTAAGCTTTTTTAGGTCTTTTGGATGTGGTTGGTGACAGACTTTGCCCAGTAATATAATAATAGAAAATATCTGGGATTTTTGGATTCGTGGTATTACAAACTGGAATGATCCACTTGATTAGGATAGATGATCTTAGTGATACTGGGATAAAATCAATGGTGACAGGATGTTGCAATCAAAAAACCTCCCAAAAAACCAACAACCACAAGAAACCCCACATCACCTCTGTATGTGTAACAAACCTTTATTTTAGTACAGACTTGACAGTGCTTTAGTAAAATAGTGAACCTGTGTGCTTCTAAAGTGCAACCAGTAATGTTGTGTATGTTCTCTTACTCTTAAAGGGAGATCGTATGTGGCATTTTGCTGTGTCTGTATTCCTGGTTGAACTTTATGGAAACAGCTTACTCCTGACTGCGGTCTATGGCCTGGTTGTGGCGGGATCAGTTCTTCTCCTGGGAGCCCTTATTGGAGACTGGGTGGACAAGAACTCCAGGCTCAAAGGTTAGATGCTTAGAGCAGATTATTTAGTTAAGGATGGATCAAATTCATGTTAAAAAGGTGAAGCTGACAGAGTGAATTTCTCAAGTCAAATATGAGAATGGGCCTTGCTCATCTCTTTTAAGAGGGGCAGGGTGGTTTCAGAGTGGTGATGGTTATACAGAGATACTCTCAAAGACAGGAGGAAAACAGTTTTAAGTCATGATGTGTCTTTTACTTAGGCTAAACCCATCCGATGTGTAGAGATGTATGGAAACACAAAAGGTAAAAGATATGTAACTTTAGGACTACAGACCAAGTTCTTCTTACGTTATAACACTAACATACGCTTATATTATTTGTTGTCTTCTGTCTGGATACAAACATCTTTCACTTAAAAGTGTAAACACACTGCATTTTCATTATGCATATTATAACTATATATACTCTAGTCTTTTTATAATTAAAATGGGATCAAGTTCTTCAGATGAATTTTTACTTTCCAAAAATTTTCAAAATAATATCCCTTCCACAGTAGGTTGAAGATGAATTTTAGAGGCTTGAGCTAGGTTTTTACTACTTGAAACATACTGTCAGCATTTAAACAGGGACTTAGATTGAGAGAAGACCTACTTTGACTGTAAATCAAGAGCTATGAAGTTGCATTAGACATTAGTTTGTTTCTCTAAGACAATGGAAGATTCAGAATCTATTATGAAGTATACTTTTGCCACTTGTATTTTGGAGGAGACTAGGAAAATAAAGTTATTTAAAAAATATGTGCATGTTCCTTGGTTACATCTGCCTTAAGGCTATAATTAGCTCATGCTTATGTTCATAACTTGCTCTCTGTTTGGTTTAAAACAGTGGCCCAGACATCCTTGATTGTGCAGAATTCATCTGTCATCCTGTGTGGGGTTATCCTGATGATTATCTTCTTGTTTAAGACACAGCTCTTGACATTATACCATGGATGGCTTCTTGTGAGTGCTTGAACTTGTTCATAAGAAATTAATTTACAAAGAAACTTTGGGGAGCAGGAGATGGATGAATTTTTATCTTTTTCTCTAATCTCTATAGACATTTCTGGGAGCTAAAACTGGCAAATGAAACTGCACTGGTTAGGTAAACAGAGATGATGATTGTCTTCTGTCAGGAATAGTAGACTTGGTCTTGTTTTGTGTGAAGAGTAATGCTAAAATGTATGGAATCAAATATAAAAGTATTTTCTGTTTGTGTGGAAAGTGGAGATCTCCATCTGTTTTCTCACATTTTAACTCTTTCCCTTCATCTCTCTAGACACTCTGCTATATCCTGGTTATCACAATAGCAAATATTGCCAATTTGGCCAGCACTGCCACAGCGATCACAATTCAGAGGGACTGGATTGTTGTGGTTGCAGGGGAAGACAGAAGCAAACTGGCAGGTGAAATATGTTGCCTTTATAATACCTTGCATGTCTTACTTTCCAAGCTTGATTTTTTTTATTTTTTTTATTTTTTTTTTAAGACTAGAGTTTTACAGAGATCAATGCATTGTGAGAAAACATCAGGTAAAAGGGCAGCCTTTATTTTGCTCTTCCTTGCTCTGGACTACAGCTGCTGAGATCACAAATTACTGTCATGATTACGATTCAGTTAGGCATCCCCAAACTTGTTTTGCCCTCATCTTAGTCCTGCTGCAGCTCTGTTAGGAAAACTAGTCTTGCTGAACAAGCCAAGTGTTGCAATACTTTATTTTTAGGTCCCTGGAATGAAACAGAGAACTCTTGCGTAACTGGGCTCCTCTCATAGGGATCAAAGAAAGAGATGCATGAGAATGAAGTCCAGAACAGTTAAGTAGGTGTATTAGGAAACTGCTAGTAGGTAATACTGTGCATGCAGGCACATTTGAAACCTTGTGTTTCTCTAGCATTCAATGTCTAACTCAGAGCTGTGAACACTTTCCTTCAGTTGGAATTGGAAGCTCTGCTTTCCTTTGATGTCTGATGCTTTTGAACATAGACTACAGACTAAATAATCTTTTGCCTAGAAAATATTTTTGTTGCTTCTCCCCCTGTGCCATGCACTTGCACAGTGACATTGATACTACTAGGAGAGAGAATTCATTCCCATTCATATTCTGTTGCAGTTTAGTAGTCATGGCACTACTTGGATGTGAGATATTGGGAATCTCACCAAGGATACACAAGGCAAATTACACCGAAGGGTGTACAACAGTTCTTGGCTGTGCTGCTGCTCTGATTGTAACAAACAGTGTGGGAAGCAGCATTTTTTGTGATGAATTTGGTCAGGCTACATGGACTCTGAATCAACCCCAAAAGGGGTTCTCAGATAGAGGAACTGATACTGAACTGCAAACAAGGCACAGAGCAGTTTGACATTACCAAGACCTCTACAGCTCACAAACTCTGGAACTAAAGTTTAAGTCTGACACAGTTTAGATACTTTCAGGCTTAGACAGCATTTCAGCTTCTAGACTCTTAATTTTGTATAAAGCTGCCTAAATTACCCATAAAGTTCAGAGTCCTTTTAGAAATTTGAATCCTGTATTCCAGATTTTTACTTGATGTTTTATCTCCAATGAAGAAATATTATTTACCCATCTCATCCAGGAAAGGCTAATTCTTAGATGCGTTAAAAGTTTCATATGTTTATTTCCCAGTCTACAGATTATCCTCCCTACTCTTCTGTTTTGACCTTGCAGTGCCTTTCTAGGTCATGCCTTTTTTAGAGCAGCAATACAGGTGAACTTTCTTCATGCGTGTGAATCACAGGTAGAAAAATAGCAGCTACCTGTAAAAGTCATAGGTTAATGAAAACTATTAAAACTTTCTTCTTGTGTCAGATCTTAGTCAGCAAATCATCTCCCCCATCCCTGTCCCACATACCACACATGAGATAAAGTACAGACCACACCTGCAGAGAACTGCTGCCTGGGAGTCAGTCCTGCCTCTTTACTGCTTCATGAGTTCAGGCACAATGTATGACACTTACATTTTGTACTGAGAAATCAGGCAAGAGGTTACTGTAAGTTCTCATGGGACTTGATTGAAGAATGAAAACAACCACTGAATTAAGCACCGTAGTTCAACAGATTTATCTAAAGCATCCCTTTCAGGCTGAATAGGCTTGTTTTCTGTTTAACCATGGTGTAACTTGGAGGCTGTTGGAATTCCTTACCTTTAAAAAAGAAATTAAGTGCTGACACTGGCTTTGCAGCAAATACTGTTGTCCTTCTCTGCACTGTTACTTTTCCTCAAAGAGAAGTCTTAGTTATGCAAGTTAGTGGAATAGGGAAATAAAAAAATTACCTTAATGTCTTCTTTGTGGCCCTTGACACTTTTCCTATTCACTCTTTGTACCTTTTTGGAGTGGAATTATTAGCCTTCCTCAAATAACTCAAAAAACAAAGGTTAGTTCTTGGAATTTTTAAAGCCAAATATTATGCAAGTATCTAACTTAACTATTTGACTGAGGGTTAACATTGAATTGTCTTTGAATTTTAAATAGAGTAACCTGAATGTTTCTTTGAATGGCAAGGAGTAATTCTCTACAGATTCAATAAAGCATCTTCACACTGATGTAGAATTTCACTTGCCCTTCAAAAACTCTAATTTTATAGTAGGACTCTAAAAGGGGCTTCATGTGTGAAACCACTGAGTGTCTAGCAACTTTTAGGAGTGGAAGAGTGGCACTGTTAATTGGAAACTTACAGGAACCCAGACGGTTTAATGACAGTAAAGTAGATAAGATTGAACAGAGTGAGGCATTCCCTAGCAGCAAATGAAGGATGCATTTGTGCTCAGAATGGGCTGCTTGTTTTGCCTGTAAACATCAAAGGACCAGAGAGGAGTGAGGACTTTGCTCAGTATGTTCTAAGGATGCCTACAGCTGCCATCAACCAATGTGACTTAACAAGGAAATGTAAAGCCATTTCAAAGTTCTGCTGCTATCATGGTGGTACTGTGGCCACCAGTTATTAGAAGTAAATGGAGGAGACTGAGAAATACATGTTCCAGTGTTGAGAGATAGTCATCTATCTTCACAAGAAACAATTCCACCTTATGAGATTCCTGGAGTCGTGCCTACCAGGTTTGAGTGTTACAGAGAGAGAGCTAGGGGTCCACAGTATCAGTGCTCTGTAAAAGTGATCTGATGTCATGATGAGCAGTTCTACCTGATCTCATGATGAACAGGACTATGCTGCCACTGTAAACCCAGTATGCTAAACCTGAAAGACCTCATGCAGGCAAAACTGGCAGCAGCAGGGATTTGGCTTACAAACACCTTGGTTGATTGCAGTGAACTTAAACATTGAAATAGTCTGAAGGTGCCTCTGGTTGCTCCTGCTGGAACCACTTACAGTTGGAGCAAGACTTGTAGCTTTACCTTTATACATGTGCAATTCACAATTGTGTTAGTGAATATTTCACTGTAAGTGTTCACCAATCATTTCATATCATCAAATAATTTCTGACAGATATGAATGCCACGATAAGAAGAATTGATCAGTTGACCAATATCTTGGCCCCAATGGCTGTTGGTCAGATAATGACATTTGGCTCCCCGATGATTGGCTGTGGGTTCATTTCTGGCTGGAACCTGATGTCAATGTGTGTGGAATATCTGCTGCTCTGGAAGGTTTATCAGAAAACCCCTACTCTGGCTCGCAAATCTGCAAAAGTTGAAGCATCAGAACTGAAACAGCTGAATGTAAAGAAAGGTACTGAAAACACAGAAGTAACTATTCAAATTCACTGTATATTCATTGTGTCAGTCAAGCCAAGTGTTGACTTTTGTCTTCCACAGGCGCTGCTTTGAGGTTATATGTCTTTCTACTCATAGCCTGGAGATTTCATGTTTGGGGTATAGATACCAGAGACTCTAATCTAAGTAACAATACTTCGTGCAGCTTTTTGAGGAATTCTGTAAAATGCAGCCAAAGAATGAATTCTCTCCTCTTCATTAACCCCTTAGAGTAAGCCTGCCCTGTAATTTGGGCTGATCATAAGAAATGCTCCTGTCCATCTATACTATAGCTAAGGGGCTGGACCAGACCCATGGCTCTGTAGTGTCTACAGCCTCTGTAAGACTGTTCCTTGCTAACTCATCTCTGCTTACACATAGTGCTAACAGGCTTTCAGGAGGTTGTAGAATAGATGGTCATATTTCTATTCTGACATGACTGAATGATTTTTACATGCTCCAGGGAATGGTGGAGAAAAAAAATAAAGTCTTTTGGCCTTCAGTTCTGCTTCCTTGGCCAAGCAGTACAAGTGGGATTTGCAGTGTAGATGACTGGCTGTTACTATAAGTAACTCTGGAATTGATATTAACATTACTTTAGGCAGTCTTAATACCAAAAATTAAAACTGCTTCAGAAACAGACTTTTTATTGTGAGGTATTGGAAATGTCAGATGCTGAAATACTAAACTTAAGTGTTTCCCCATTTTTAAGGTAGCAGTATATGAATACTACTGAAAGCTCATGTTATGGGCTCCCAGCTACAACAGGTTGTGGGGTTTTGTTGGGTTTTTTTGTTTTGTTTTTTTTTTTTTTAAATACAAAGAATTCCTGGGTTTTGTTTAAATGCTAGTCAACAATCTTGTCTCAATATATTGTGAGTTAGAAAGCTGCTATTAAAAGTACTGAAGAGATCTATCTTCCCAGCCATCAGATCTATGGTGGTAATAGCTGGTCCAGTAAGCTGTTGGATGACGCTGGTGGCAGTCAAATATCAGAGAACAAGAGAGTGTAGAAGGCTCCATAGCTTTGGAACAGGCTCTTAAATACTTCTGGAGAATGAAGCATTTAGCAAATGTCAGTAGGTAGGAAACACGTCTTCATCTTTGCTGTTTCAGTATTCTGATTTCATTAGAAGACTTGTGTTTTTAAAAGTTGATGAAGTACTTCATGTGTCTCACTCGCTGTATGTGGAGTTAGTTTTGATCTTAACAACGTAAAAACACTGCTTAGGCATCCAGACAACTTGTAGAATTTCTATCCTCCTTACTAGTGTAAATACTGCTGTGAGGTTTTGGATTTTTGTTTGTGACCAGTGGAAGTGCCTTTTTCCTTTATTACAGTGAGAATGGAATTGTAGAAATGCATAGTCTGAGGTTTTGGGTTTGGTTGTTTTTTAAGTCAAGCTTTGAAAGCTTTTGGCTCTGGACCCAGGCTTCAGCCTTGGTTCTTCTGCCATGACATGAGATACTGGCAGATGTGTAAGTATTCCCTTCTTTTTTCAGTCAGTGCTTTTAAGCATCCAAAGCTGTGTTAAAATGCCATCTGACGGTGGCATTCATTAGGCAAATAATTTCTCTATGGAACTGGAGCATTCAGTCACAAGTCTAGATGGCAGGAAATGCTTTCTCCTATCACTGTTTAATTAAATAAATTGATAGGGATAAACTTTACTTGATCTTACTCCCTAGGGAGGATTTAAGAACACTTTATATGATTTAGGTAATTAAGAGAAAGCTTGGTAGTGGAGTTTGACTGATGCACTTCTGCAGTAGTGAACTTAGTGCAAACAATTGTCTGTCGCTTTACACTGTGCACTTTGCAGGCAGGAGTCTGACAGCTCCATTTCTGTTTACAGAGAGTGACATGAAACCCGCTGAAGGAGTGCAGTTAATTATTGAGAAAGATGTAACTGGCTTTGAGCCCCAGCAGGAGAAGGAAGTCGGCTGTGCTGCCCGGATTGCCGAACCTTTCATAACATTCCGGGACGGATGGGTTGCGTACTACAACCAGCCAGTGTTCCTTGCAGGCATGGGCCTTGCATTTCTCTATATGACTGTTCTGGGATTCGATTGTATCACTACAGGCTATGCATACACTCAGGGGCTGAGTGGCTCTGTGCTAAGCCTGCTCATGGGTGCCTCAGCAGTCACTGGAATCATGGGAACAGTAGCTTTCACTTGGCTTCGGCGCAAGTGTGGCCTCATTCGCACGGGCCTTATTTCTGGAGTTGCTCAGTTTGCTTGTCTGATCTTATGTGCCATCTCTGTATTTATGCCTGGAAGTCCTATGGATTTGACTGTTTCCCCATTTGCTGACATCAGTGCCAGGCTGTTTGAAAATGCACCATTGCCTACTATAGCATCTCCAGAACCTGAAATGATTTTTGCAACTGGAATGCCCAACTTGTTAAACGGGTCTATTGCTCCTGCTAACAGTGACCCAGAGATGAGTCCTGAGCCCGTGCCTTTAATCTCTGTTAGTCTCCTGTTTGCTGGAGTCATTGCTGCTAGAGTTGGTAAGTATCATCTCTATTACAATTTGGCTTATTATCTGCTTTTAATTCTAAAAATTACAGGTCCTGTCAACTAAATACAATTGATTTTAGAATTAGAGGCTATAATTGAAGTGTTACATCATGTTTCTGAGGCTAGTTGATTATACTTCACGTAAAAATGAAATGATCCTGCAATAGTATCACCAGGGTGAAGACTGCAGTACTAATTCCATGTGTATTGTATGTCACTAGTAGGAGAAAATTTACCATATTTGGAGATGATTGTAACGTATTTTTTGGAAAGCTCATCTCTAAATTATTTTTGTTCACAACCAAATGAAACCACTTGTTACTAGGAAACAGAACTAAACACATCTGCTATGAAAACCTTCAAATGTCACAGTTTATTAAATTAATCCACTTATTAAAATTGTGTAATCTTGGAGTTTAGAAGGGAAGCTTTGATTTGGATGACAGCCTAATTGTTTGAGGAATTGCTGGTTAGCTTAGTATTAGTATCTGTCAACAGAATAGGCAGTCAAATATATAAATGTAATGAACAGTAGTGGTCATCTGTAGAATCTTTATACTCTGTTTCTGCAGTTTTTGCTGAATTCTGGAGGCATAAAATACTTGATTCATATGTATTAAGTTTGTTTGCAAGATAAGCTTCTAAAGCTGAATCACGAACAGACTAAACCAGTATGGGTGCTAGCGTAAACCATTTAAAATTATTGTGTATTCTGCATAGTTTAGGATATTTGATTTTTTTGGCCAAGTATCTTATGTGGAGCCTTAGTGATTGCAGCTAGCATCAATACACTGTAAGTAGCTGTAAGCCAGCTATTTAAACAAGGAAAGGATGAGTAAAACATTGGCTTGATAGTCATAGTAAAACAGGATGTGACAGGCAAGTTAATGTGTCAAGTGGTGTGTATTATTTCAGGAAATTTTTTGAAAAGGAAAGTAAATTGCTGTTGACTGTAAGTGTGAAATCAGTTCTAGTCAAGAAGAGGATATCTTATCCTGTGCATTTTTGGCAGAAGTGAGTGCTTGGAAGGATGAACTGAATTGTGCCAGTGACGAGTTTGCCATGAGAAGCCCAGGTGTATGGATAACTGTTTTTTCTCTCCATAGGCCTTTGGTCCTTTGATTTGACTGTCACACAGTTACTCCAAGAAAACGTCATAGAATCTGAAAGAGGCATCATAAACGGTGTCCAAAACTCCATGAATTATCTTCTTGACTTGCTGCACTTCATCATGGTCATCTTGGCCCCAAACCCTGAAGCTTTTGGCTTATTGGTGCTTATTTCTGTGTCTTTCGTTGCAATGGGCCACATAATGTACTTCAGATTTGCCCAAAAAAGCTTGGGAAAACAACTTTTTGTTTGTCACACTCCTGATCCCAAAGCAGCCCCTGACAGTTCACCACCTGGTAATACATCTACTGTCTGAAAGGATCCACTTCTCTTACTAACTTCGCTTCACAAATATCATGGTTAAGCCTTTTATGACCCTGCCTGAGGTGTTTCTCTAGAGTTCAATGCATAACTTAGCTGTTCGGGGAAGCTGTCCCAGGAGAGAAAATTCCTATTACAGTGACCCTGTAAATGTTTCATGTTTGGGAGTGGACAGCCTGGTTGGATCTTGACAGCTGCAGTGTCAAAGGTTCCCCACAAGTTATATGTCTGGTGTTCACAAAAATACTGTTCAAGTTCCATTGCTGTCTCCCACTGTGATACTGTTAAGTGGTTGCACATACTCACTTAACTCATGAATTCTGAATAATTCTTGTGTTCACTGAGTAAAAGGAGGGTTCGTTCTTTTTCTTAGTTACTTTAGAGTAACTTTTTATACAGTGTTTGGTTGGTTGGAGTTTTTCTCCAATATTCCTTTACCATGAACAGTTCTGCTCACCTATCTTCTTAAATTGGTCTAAACATCCTCTCTAAACATTGGACTTCGATGGTCCTTGTGGGTCCTTTCTAACTCACAATAATGTATGATCCTTCTTGGATTCTTCAAGTGGACTTCGTTTTTTTCCCCCAAAACTTTGATAGTATTTTATGTTTTAGTTTAACTTTATGGAAACACCTTTGCAGGTTTTTTGCATGTTTCCTTACAAATTAGACAAGTGTTAGGTACAAGATATTGTATTACACTTTTGTTGCACTTCATAGAGTAAAACAGCCTCATTTAGCAGAAGCTATTGATGTAATATTACAAAGCATGGCTTTTTAATTGCAAATGGCAGGTTTGCTCAGATTTGATGTAGCAGAAAGTGCTAAGGTCAGGAGTACTGGTACAGAAAGATAAATTCTAGCGCTAACTTAGTTTTTGCCTCAGAGTACAAGCAGCTTTAGTTAATTTTCCAATATATCAGGCTTTAACAGGGCTTCTGAAAACAATTGCATTTGAAAATAGTTAATATTTCATGCAAAAGATGGATTTACTTGCATTTATCTGATGTGTATGTGAATTTCGACTTTGGTCTAAAATACTGCTATACCAATGAGATGGTGGACTGAGAGGCCCTCTAAAGCAGCTTCAGAGCAATGAAAATGATACGTCCCTCTGTTTAAGTTCTTGCTTTTTTTTTTTTGTTTTGGTTTGTTTTTTACCCTGCATGTGTACTAACACAGTACTTCCATAGTCATTAACCCTATGTGCACTTTTGTGGAAACTATGCACTTTGCTTTCTCAGTAGAGTTGAACCTGGTGGTGTTCTGAGTTTTCCTATGGCTTGGCAGTCTGACTTCTAAATTTAAATATTGGTAAAATGTTTGTTTGCAAAATAAGTAGTATGTGAAAACGTAATGTCAGCAACTTATGAAAAGCATCCCCTGTAACTTCTAAGGGTTTTTTTTAATTTTAGGTACTATCCTTCACAGTCATATATGTTGCCAGACTTCAACCCTGGAATGTGTGTGAACTCCATTGAAACTAAAGGCGTTACACCAGGGCTGAATCTTGGCCAGTCATCACAACTTTTGTAACAATTACATTATCTATCAAAGAATGCAAAGAACCTCTAGTGGCTTTTGTCTCAGATACAATGTTTTGTAAGAGGTGTGAAATGGAATGAATGGGAATCCAATGTACAACCAATGGACTTGGTGCCCATAGCTTTCAATAACTGGATGTAACCATTTTTCTCCTCTAATGGACCAAACCTAATACTCTATGTTGCTGAAAGCTTCTCAGGGATGTTTTCACTAGGTTTATAACTGTTTATAGTTTGACCAATCATTTGGGTTTTGTTTTGATAATAAAGAAAAATATGTAATTTAGAGTAGGCTTAAAATTTGTGACTCAATTCTGAGTGTAACTTAAGGAAAAGGGAATTTTGCCATCAGCAGAATTTGTCAGAAGACAAATAAAACAAGCTTATCTAGATTTGTAGAGTAAACATGTCCAAAGGATAGCCTTTTGTGGTATGTGATAAGTACACTAGTAAATAAAACAGCTCTGATTTGCCAAATATATTTTCTCATGTGTATCTAATATAAACTGGGACCAGATTTTAATATTGTTAAATATAAATAAAGTAGTTCTAATGTCAGTGAATGCCTCTATACTGCACTTTGAAAAACATCTGAATGCCACTGTATATCTTGGACTCACTGGCCATCAGGAAAGCAAAGCTGAAAATGCAGCTTTTTTTTGTGCTATTTACAGTGCACAGAACCCAGGGTGCCTAAAATTTCATGCTGTAGCACTAAGCACCAGACATCCCAGAGAGGATGTATTCCTGAAGTCTAGAGAGCTCCAAAAAGTGACAAATAGAGCTGGGAGCATGCCATGTTCCTGCCTGTTCCCTAAGGCTTTTTTTTTTTTCTTCAAGAACAATTTAGTCTTGTTTAATTTGAGAAGCAATTTGTTTCATAAATAGTTCCACTAGATAGTGCAGTACTATTAGGAGAGGACTGGAGCTTTGTAATTTGTAAACATGATGTGGTTAGGATTCATATGTGCACATCACAGCTGGAAGGCAAAAATTCTAAAACAGAAAAGTGAATGCTAGTTTTAAGAGGAATAAGGAGGTCTAAATTGGAAAACTTGTGTAGATTGGTCTGTGTTGGATGTCAAAAAATGTATGCTGCTTGAGCACAGCCCATTTGTGTGCGAGTTCAACATGTGAGCAGACACCTGTACTCAGTAGTGCTTTGAAGCAGTGTGGAGCCTGAAGTCTTACTTAGCAGGACTTTCATTAAGTAAGCATTTTTGGCCTTGTATTTATTTATTTTTTTTAAAAAATGTCCAAATTGGATGAAAACTGCCCTTAAAAATGTACGCACTAGAAATCAATCTTACCAGAATATTTTATTATACAACCTTATGCTGGACATAGTATTGATTTATGTATTACTATTGTTAAAGCTAATTAATAAATTTGCATAAAAACTTATTTGTCCTGTATTTTTCAGTCTGTGAGTATCTTGGTATGCTACACTTAGCATGGATTCTGAGCAGAAAACATTTTTGTATGATGGGTTGGAACAGCCATGAAACACAAACAAATAGTATTAAGGAGGATGTAAATTGCAAATGTAGTCAAGATCTGTGAATGACCCTGTAACTCTTCGGTGAATTGCTTTTGAGTTACCATCCACAGTGGTAAGTTAAGACACAATAGATGAAGGTCTTGAGCCTCAACCTTGGCCTTGCATTGGTGATAGGACAGTTTTGTGTCTTGGCCTGCTGAGCAAAAGAAGGCAAATGATTTTACCTTCCCATATATCTTTACCATACTGAATTTGAGATGATGGTCTTCTGTAGCAGCAGCCTGTAGGTGAGAACCCTATGCATAGAGGAGTGGTCACAAATAAATGCAGTACTTTTAGTAGTCAAGTACTTTTCAAGACTAAACCCAGAATGTTTCATATAGGATTGCTTCTGGCTTTGTGTATTTAAGATATGTTTGCACAAAGAATTGATCTTTATAGATGTTGCATTAGTTCATTAGGAGTTTTCTGAACTGATTCCTCTTTGAATGAAGATTTTCCTAGAAACAGACATTTATGGTTTGTCCCCAGTTGTTAATGTTTGCCTTCTTCACTGCCCCTTACAAATTAAGACAAGTGTTAGAATACTGACTTGAAAATGCAGGTACACATATCCACCCCTGTAAATACAGAAGTACAAAGAAAAAGATTTGTGAATGGTATTGTGTACTTAATAGGTAAAGAACACTTCTTTAAATGGAAGAAGTCTCTTCACAATTTACTATTTGATGGTTTCACGGGGTTTTTTTACTCAGTTGTAAACATTTTGCAAAGTTCTGGGTTTTTTAAGCCACTGTGGAGTTCACTGCTCAGCAACCAAAGGTAGAATGATTGGAGATACCTACCACTGTTTGTTTGCTTGTTGCACTACTTGGCTTACCAGGTAGTTGAGATATCAGCCCTGCCTGTGGAGGGCAAGGTATATTGTATAATATGTATTGTAATCTTCTCCTCTGAAAGATTTAACTACTTTTGTTTTCAAAAGCATTTTCATGAAGTGAGCACTGGTACTGGGGTATGAAAGTTGAATCTTGTTAAGAACAAACAGTGAACTCAGACCCTTCACTCTAAACTTTTGTTTCTTTAGTGAGAAATCTGATTCAGAAATGTCAAAGGAGTAAGTAGGTTCATATCTAGTAATTTTAAAATACTACAGTCACTGCTGTATTTGCTTCTGTAAAGTACATAGTGGATGTGCTAGGAATCTGAGTAAAGACTGTTTTTACTAGGGAAGAGTGCAACTAGTGGGTGGAGCTTTTCTGAATCTAGCACTCTGGAGGTGGTAATGCCTTTCTATCTGCCTCTATGCTGGCCTACTTTCAGCTTCTCCAGGAGTATGTTGTGCTGTACTCTGCATTCATGTCTTTCTCAAGTACTTAGTACTAGAGAAGTTAGTAAGTGTTAGAGTTACAGTCCTGTTTTGTCTTGCCCTCTGTAGTTACATATTCCCTTTCCTGCTCGTGGGTGCTTTAACTGCATGGTGTAATAAAAAGTATTTTATTCCTGGAATAAGACTATGCCTTTAGCTCCTGCTTTAAAAAAACCCACTATTTTGCTGCTCTGAAGGGCAGAAAGAACTGAATAAGGATATTTGCTTAAAAGCTTACAGAGAGTATGGACAAAGTGCATGCTGCTCAATAATGCTTTTTCAAATACTTCAGCTTGTCCTTGTGTGGGTCAGTATTTCCTTCTAGTTAAACTTTATTGTATTTGGTCACAAGGGAAGCATGCAACTGTGTGCTTTCTACTCTTGGTATAGAGCGATGGAGCAATCTTGTTTTCACACATGCAGAGTTAAGAGTTCTTAATCCTTTGTAAAATGCATGGGAATTTACTTATGTTTAGAAAAACTGAGTCCCTTCCTTTGGCAGGTAAGGGAAAGAGAATGTACAGTCGCTATCTAGCACAACTCATTAAGATCAAAAAACCCCACCCAAACACATGTTAAAGCTGTACAGTATGGCTCAGAAAACACCCCGACTTTTTCACGGTAAGTCATTGTTCATGTCATTCAGGAGGGAGACTATAACAGGATATCCTCATCCCGGTGTCACCGTACTTGGGTCTGAAGGTAAGCTCTTCCCTGAGCAGCACAACCAGGGGGCCGAGGGTTTCTCTCTGCACGTCCTTGGCCCGCACACAGCAGCAGCTGCAGCAGCTGTAGCTCCTACCCCTGCCTTGTGTAATCCTCTCTCGCACGGGGTGGTCCCGCAGCGCTGCCCCTCCCCTGGTGTATGAGCCGGGCAGAGCAGAGCCCGGGCTCTGCCCGACTCTCCGCAGTGCCACGTGTGCGGGGGGCCGTGAGCGCTCCGGGGGCGGGATGAGCCAGCTGACACGGCAAACAGCACCTGGCAGGCCTGTGCTCTGCCAAAGACCTTGGGGAGCAGAAACGGTTCCAGGCTTCTGCTCTGCCCACCTGCTCAAGTCAAACTTTGAAACCTTTCTCTTTCATCATATTTAGATAGAATTAACCAAGTGGTTCAAAAGCTGTTTGTCAGGAAGTGAAGGGGGTGGCAGAGAGCAGTGTGATTGAGTAAGTTCTGCATCCCTGGAAAAAAGTGGATAAAAATATGTCATGTCTGTAATGTCAATAGGTCTATTGCCAACAGCAAGCTGTAACAAACTGATGAAGTAGTCCAGAAAAAAATAAGATGAAATTCAATGCAAGGCACTACATTTAGGCACAACCAACTGACTCCTCAAATACTGGGTAGGGAATGCTTATCCACTCTTGTAGAAAGTAATTGTGAGGTTGCAGCATAACAAAGAGAAAACATAAGTAATGAGAAAAAATAAATGCAAATGGGTTCTATAGCATGCATGCTTCATGAATTGAATCATACAGGACACTGTTCTCTTTGGAGTTGAAAAAAATGGAGACTTGCGTCCAATTTTTCCTTTGTACCTGTCTTGAACAGCAATGATAACCAGGAGAGAAGCCAGAACAGTGCAACAGTTGTAGTCAGAGCTCTAGGAAGTGCTGAGTAAAGTGCTCTAGGGAACCCTGCTTGAGTAGGGAGGTTGGACTAAATGACCTCCAGGGGTCCCTTCCAACCTTACCCATTCTGTAATTGTGTGAAATGAGTGAGAGAATTCAGGTCATTTAGAGACTGAGGTGATGTGCTAACCATACCCCCCTGTGTAACAGGGGATGGAAATAATGTGTAATCTTGCTTGAGAAGACAAGCATTGGCCCAGTCAAATTACAGCATACTTGAAGCCCTGCAAGTTGTGGAGTTTCCAATCCTGAATCTTCAAGGGCTGGTACCATTTTTCCCAGCTCTGTTTTTCTCCAGTTGCATGTAATGTATTTCTGCAGTTCTTCCAGTTCAGTGTTGCCTCTAGAACCACTGCTGAGGCAGTGGAATAGTCTTACTGTTTGCCTTCAGTTTATAAGCAATCTCTGGATTTGCTATTAAAAGTAGTTCTGCAGAATTAGTAAAATGTTTGGACAGCTTTTATAAGAATTAAAGGGTATTTTCTTAAGTACTGTCAAAACTTCAGAATTACCACAGATTTCATCAAGCACTAATACAGCAGATCTTCACTGTTTTCCAAAATGCTCACATAATATTCCTGTGCAGGGCCTGCCTGCATTTTATGTGTACATCTATCCAGCCTCCTTCTTTGAGCTCCTTTAGCTGTCGATATCCTGCTGATTTAGGTAAGACCTGCAGCTCTTAACTTCGAGAACTTGGACCATGTATTTTGTGGGCCTGCTTCTAGAAAGGCACAATTTGGTCCTCAGACTGCTGAAAAACTAAAAGCCATGTGTGAATTCCTTTATTTCTGGGAGCTTCCTTTCCCTGGCCAACCACATCAAATATAAGAACTGACAGGGAGTTACACAAATATGTGGTCTGTCCAGCTGGGAAAGAGGGAGGGGAGAAGTTGTCCCTGTTAGAAATATTTGTTCAGCTGCTACTGGAGTAAGGCCAGTCAAAGTTACTGTTTACAGTATGAAGTGTGCTGCAGTCCGTTTATCTTCCAAAGATAACCAAACAAGATGAAGAATCCATTCTTTGGGACAGTTTTGGCTTTATTTGCTTGACTGCAATATACTATTCCCTGTCATCCTGTACTGACCTTGGCATTGTTTAGCCGTGCCTGATGGGAGCAAACTGTGACACAGCTGGGGACCAAATCAGGTCCCCAAATCACCAAGCAGCCTGTCCAAGCTGTGGAGCTTCCTTAGTGGCTGGCTGAGCACAGACACAGCTGCTTTGCACAAACCCCCTGCAAGTGTCAGTAGCGTAGTCTCAAGGTGTCTGTGGACTGAATGGATGGTGTGAAACTCTCCTACAACCCCTGCACACAGTAGGACACTTGGAATACAAACAGCTCTTGGAGAGAAACACACACAATTAGCACTAGTAGTATATGCCCATCAAAGGAATGTAAAAAAAAAAAAAATTAAATGCTTCTCCAGGGAGAAAGGTTTTGTACAAGAACGTCTCCTGAATGTCTTTTGAAAAGTTTCTTCCCCTTCTGGAATACCAAGAAACTTTGTATGTGTTGGGAAGTCTTTATTTACTTCCTTTTAAGACAATGTTTCTCTTATATCTTATTATAAAGCCATTTTTGTCTTGCACACATCAAGGAGCTTTAGCTATACTTTTAATGCCTTTACTGTCCCAGGATAGCCTTGCCAGGGATTTTCAATTGTAAAAGAAGTAGAGTCACACTTTGGCTTTTTTGTTTTCTTGTCTTTCTTGCTCTGATTAGTGCCTGAGGCTGGCAGATGCCAACAGCCTCCATGCAAAACCCACAGTAGCTACAAAAGAAAAAAATACATCTCATCACCTTTAATTCCTTCCCCTGAATCTCTGTCATTGGGTTCATCTTAGCCAAAAGAGGGAAAAGAAACTGTTTTCCCACTGTGTGTTTCCTCTATTTGCTTTAATTTTGTGTGACTGTGGACACAAGGGGGAACAGACCTTCTGAACAGTGGAATCAGACCTGAGGAGGCCTAGTCTTCGGTTTCGCAGCAAAGGCAACCTGATTAGAAAACAAGAGAGATTTTCCTTTTCTTAAAATGATTGCTTAGGTATGTCCTCCCTTCACAAATAATGAATTCTTACCCAGTTCTGCTTTGCTAACAGAGAGTAAATTTTTGGTAATAAAATGGTAACTTGTCTTATTTACTTGGATTTTTAGCACAGGTTCCCAGTTGAAGTTCAGGGCTGTATAGGAATGTACAGTTCCATTTTATCCGCTTAGCTGTGATAAAATCTAAATGTTGTTTTATGTAAATGGAACAGAGCAAACAGAAGAGACAAGGCTGATAGCTGGATGTTCAGCAGAAAGCTGTATCTTCAGGCTGGTTTTGTACTTCTTTTTCATGTTACCTCTATGTCTAGTTGGCATTTCCCACGTGGTCACGGAGGACAGAGGGTAGATCAGTATCAGAGCATGGAAACAGAAGTGCTAGAAGGTCATGTGAGTAACCTCAGCACTTTCTGGCAAATCCTCTTAAATGCCACAAAGGAATTGAAGCACAGGACAGCATTCTCCTCAACCCTTGCCACATTCCTCCACATTCACAGAGCTCCACACCATGGAAGTTGTGCCTGTGTCTTCAGGATAGGTGCTCATTTCTGGGTCTATACATTTCCAGTGCATCACATATTTGCTGAAGATAATTTCATATGCTTTGACAAATTTAACACCAGAAATGGGGGATAAAGAAGGCACCCAATTAGTGGCAGCCGGCAGGGTTCTCAGTGGTTTTCATGGACTACCCTTGTGACCTCGTGCCAAACATGATGGCCAAGGAAACAGCAACTTTTATTTCTGGAGTTCACTGAATCATGCTTAAGCATTACTTGAGGTAATTCTGTGCAGCTCTCCATGCACTATTATAAATTCCAAGAACCTTCACACTGGGAGAGGACAACAAGCAAAAGTTGTACTGAATTAACAAAATTGCATATTCAGAGAATGATCATTGCCATTTTGGTCTTCTAATTCTCTTTATTAAAAGACAAAAGCAGTAACAAAAAAATTACATTTCTAATCCTCCTTGTTAATACTTCAGAATAGGAGATCAGTATGTTTTCCTGCTTTGTGTTAGATACATTAAAAACTATTTAGTCATTATATATTGCTGCTTGTGAAAACTTACTGAGTAAAAGTTTAAGCAATGCAATAGTGAGGGATAGCTCACTTCAGTAGTACTGACTGTAGCAATTCCTACAATGCATTTTTAGTCAGCTAACTTTGCTTCCATCTACAAATAACACTGTTAATAAAAAGGGAAAGACCAGTTTCTCAAGACCACTGAGGAAGTGATACAAAGCATTATTAGATGTGCTTGAGGATGACTCAGCGATTCTTAAGTTACATCACGCTAAATTATGCTAGAAGTTTGGCTACAGTCACAAAACAACAGGATGGGGAAAGTAAGCCAGTTCTGGAGGCTGAAGTACAAGAATTAGTTTGAAGTGAGAAAGACAGTTCTGACTGGGTTTCACAGAGAAGCAAAGTAGGACTGATGGAAAGGGAGGCATGGGAGACTGGGATGATAAAAGGAAGAAGGAAGTGCAGCAGCCCAGCAGGAGTGTGTGACACAGGACATGCTGCAGAATAAGGATCACTGGTTTCACAGGATTACCTCTCTTCTAGTCATTTAAATTGCTTCACCCTTCAGACCTCCAATTTATTCCACAGACATTCCCATTTTTCCCTGGTCCCTTACTCCGAACCATCACTCGGTCCCCTGCAGTAAATTGCCTCTAGATCCTTCTACTGCCTCTGAAATCACCTGGACTAAGACAGTTATGCACCACCCTACTGACACTGGCTGAGAGTTAATTACTACAGGTTCGTTGTGTCTCAGGCTCAGTGACTACAGGGGATCACCATTTCTGGATTCTGAACATCTCAGTTACTTGCTGTTGAAATCTAAAAAACTAGGGTCATGAAGCAAAACTTTTTTGGGGATTTCAGGAAAAAGAGCAGCCTATCCGACAGAGACCAAGAGGAATTACCTAATTAGAGCTGTGCTGAAGAGTTCAGTGAGTTACTCATGAACTTGTGAGAAATGCATAGCACAAAGGTAATTGTGATTATCATGTGTTGAGGGTTCATTCTGTATAGCAGAAATATGTGGCACAAAGCACCTATAACCCCCTATGCCGTGTGGATACAGCAGCTTTGCTAAAGCAGCAAATTATCTCAGCCTGTCTCTTCAACACACCCCATGTGCCCAGCCTCCCACTAGTTACAGTTCCAGAAAGGAAACTCTGGAAACACCACCCTCTGCCTTGTGAGTGAACTGCCCTCCACAGAGCCTAGAGAGCCAGGCCGCCCACTGTTCCCGCCTAGAGATGATTTTTCTTTTCAAAGGTGGATCTTATTTGCGAGAAAGTTTACATAATCATAGCTAAGTTACACATAAAATGCAAGAGCTGCAACTTCAAGTGGCTGTGGCACCGCAGACGTTTTTCTTACTCCTCCTGTATTAAAAAGGGCATGAGAATGTTTCTTTATGTGATACCCAAACTCTTAGGTAAAGGTAACAGAGCAGATGGTTAAAGGGTAATACACTTCCTGTTTTTCTTAAAAACACCAAGGTGTTTTAAATGGCCAGAAACTACATGGATGGCAGTCAGCCACTGTGGAGAGGTAAAGTCAACCAGAGAGGTGGGAAGTAACACTCCCACATGGAGCAGAGAAAATATTTCTTCCATTCTTAGTCTTCCCTCTACAATTTTGCATTGCCTGTCCCCTGAAACTTCTGATGAGGGGCTGCTCTACCTGACCTATTCTATTCCTTTCCTTATCCCTATCCCTATGCTTAACATTCCCAGGGCGAGGCTGGCAGCAGCTGTGGTGCAGAGGGGCCAAAGCAAGAGGCCCTGCACACTGGCACAGGGGATGGCAAGAGGGTGGGACTTGTGCTGCTGGAAGAAAGGTGTCCAGTCACCTCAGCCAGATGTGTCCAAGTTCATCCCAGCAGCCTGCATGGCACCCTTGCTGCTGATAAAGCCAGGACTTCAGCCTAAGGCTCTGTCACACCAGGCCACAAGGAATAAGGGAGAAGGTAATGAGGCACACAGAGAAACTCAGAGGGCAACTCTTGTCTGTCCTTCCACCTATGTGATGCTGAAGGCCAGAAAACACAATAATTACAAAGCCTCTTAGACAACATAATTAACTCCAGCTGGAGCTTTTCAACTCAACTTTTTAAAACCTCTCCCTCCTCATTAAGGCCATTAAGCAGTCACTTTTTCCTAGATCTCAGAGAGAAGCACTTTTAATACAATCTTTAAATGACCAAGAATGTTCTTTTCTCCTCTTAGTTCTAAGAAATAACTCACAGATCATGTACTGAGAACATCAGAGTCTCACCAGGGAGGACTACAACTGAGAGATGAGGGACATCCGCTACCCATCAATGCTAGATGTGTAAAAAGGCAAGTTAAGCTTCTTCTGAAGTGTGTTAAATGCAGGGAGCTCACAGAATGCTTTGAAAGTGTTCTGGGAACTTTCTGTTAAAAGCTGATATTGTGAAAGGGAGAACTACTGTAGGAGAAAACATATTTGCTATTCTCTTTCTGTCAAGGAAACAGAAAAGGTAGGAGAATGCTTTTTCATCCTTTGTGACCAGCAGCTAATCAGCGTGTTGGAACAATAGGGAACATTAATAGCTTGTATGTGCTTTGCCAAAGGCAATGCTATTTTTGGTATGAGTCTAAGGGCATGATTCAGCAGTTTCTTAGCCAGCAAGTAGCTCAGACCTATCTCAAGAGTATTTTAAGACTCATGGTATCACATGTTTCTTAGTAATAGTTTTCCTTTCTTCCTTTATCTGTGATTACATAGTAATTCCATTAATGCATCACTCATCAGTAAGTATGGGAACACACTGGGTTATATAGTGTAGTGAGAGAACTCAGTCAAATGAGGTCAGTGATCACTAAAGGTGCTCCTGCTGAATAGAATTATCTGTAGTGCTCTTTAACGAACTTTAATTCTTGTGAGACAGTTAATTTGAACCAAAGATATCTGAAATCCATGAAATGTAACCATGGCAGGGTCAGCTCTGTACCATATTAGTAGTACTAACTTTGCATGCAGGTAGGAGCGTTAGCACTCTTCTCAAGGCTACTAATACAGAAGAAGCAACTTGTATGTATTTTTAGGATTGGGGTTCTGATTGCAGTCACTCATTTGACATTGTGAAGAAAAAAATACAATGAGGTCAGCTGTAAGGCTGGAAATTTGAAGTGACACTGTAAGTGTAAATGTAAGTACAATGAGAAAGGTAGAATTCAACTATCTTAAAATACTGGATGTGTGTGAGAAGCTCTTGTTTAACCTGCAGTCAGGTGTGCACCCCTCATGTTCACTGTGTATAGCAGGAATACAGCTTCACGAGCAGCAAGCAGTGTTCTTGCTGCCTTTGCCATAAATATCCTGATTAGAACTAAAAAGGAAACAAAACTCACATGATAGAAACTTGAGCAGTTGAAATCCCCTTTCTTTATTCACATTGAACACTTTGCACAGATCCCCTCTCCCCACCATCCTGCCATCCCAGTGGGTACCTGGCTAATAGCATGGGAAGTAGCTTCCCTGGGAAGAATCCTGACGTGGTGGTGTACTGTGGGAAAACACTTTGGTCTCCTTGCTGCAGTAGCCTGCTTATTCCATAAACTCAGCTTTCGTGGTTCCTTCTCAATTTTCAGGCAGAAAATAGGGTAAAGCACATCTGATGCCCCTTGGCATGTTCACCCCATTCCTTGCATGGAGAGGAAGAGTCTGGGTGGGCAACTTCCAGTGTCTGTGAAATCAAACATGTTCCTCTGGAGAAAAATTTCACGGTATTTCCTTTGCAGGGAGGGGCTGGGAATGAGAGGTGGAAAGAATCTGACCTGATAGTGCAATGCTCACTGAAAAAGTGAAAAATAAACAGCACAGCTCTCAGTGGAGGTAGTGACTCCTGTTGTTCATGTGGGAGTCAGGCACTGAAATGCCTTTGCAGCTTCAGTCCGTGACCTAGAACTCATGTGAAGTGTCCATTAGTCAGTGGAACTAGATATTGGTTCAGTGACTGAGCTGGGGGAAAAGAGACTTCTTGGGTAAGTGAAAAAAATCCCAAACACATGGGTCTCACTCAGCCTGAAGCACTTGGATGTTCTTGGCAAAAACAACAAAAAATTGACAACGAAAGAACACACACTCCAAAACATATTTTGGGAAAGACAGAATATTGAGCCTTATCCAAAGTGTGACTTAAAAAGCAGCTTCATCTAAACAAGAGTAACTCTGCAAAGTAGAACATTAAAATGTTCTGAAATGTCAAACCCCAAACAACTTTTTTTTTTTTTTTTNAAATCCCCAAATATTTTTTTTTTTTTTTTTTTTTTTTTTTTTTTACTCCAGTGAAGAGGAAAATCTGTGTATTTTGTTTGAAGCTGTTCTGTGATTTAAACCAAATTCACACTAAAACTTCCTTAATGCAGTAGTCCCAGCCCACTGGTTTGTATTTTAGAGGGGTAAAAGGTTTATGAAAATGAAATGGAAAGAATGGGTGTTATGTCACATGAAGGCACCGGATTTAACCAAAGAATTAACAAAATAAAACTCTTCCAAGAATACGTCAGTTGTCCTTTGGTAAAGGTAACACGAAAATGGCTGTTGAAGGTTTGGGGGCTCCCATGTTCCCTCAGCTGTTCATGAGCATGGTTAAACACTTCAGCAGTGAAATACAAATGTGGAACTTGTCATGTGAGGTTTTCTCTTGTGTATTTCTGCCAAATCAGGGCTCTTTAGGTTAAGAGATGAATAAATCCAGCCTATCAGGCAGTATGTGGTGTGTGTGGGAAGTCTTTGAGAAGGTATGTTAAAAGAATCCTGTAGTAGCTGGGTGCCAGAGTGAAAGCCGACCCCTGACTATGGGCTTAGCACAGTGTGAATTAGTTACTTACAGTGAAAGCTTTTTGTTCCCCCTGGATTCCCACAGAGTTAACAGTTCTGTAAGCAAGTAAAGCCAAATGAAAATATGAAAGCTGCACAGACCTCTGGCCTTGTCAGCCGCTATGTAAGGCAAAGTTCAGCTCGCTGCTCTCCATTGCTGCGATTCTTGGCAGGCAGGACAAAGCTTTCCTCCTACCACTGCTGGAGCCTTGCCACAGCTGTGCTGGACGTCTCCCTGCTTTAGGCTCTGAGAAGCTGATGGAGGACATTTGACATTGTACCTGTATCTTTTTTCTACAGGGAAAAAACTACAACTGTGCTCTTGAAGCTGCTGTGTTTGTTCCTTGAGAAATTCTTAAAGCATTGAAATTCGGTTAGAAGCTTCAAACACTTCAAACAGATCCTTCTATTAGACAGAAATCTTTGGCAATCCAGAACACAGGTAAAGGTAATTATTTTACAATATCTTGCAGTTGTTTCAGATTCTTTTAGCAAAGCTGCTCATGAAATTCCTAAGTGGTGGCAGCCTTTTCATCTCCTTTTAAGAAAGTCCCATACCAACACACACTGTGCTTCTGGATGGAGATATGCCTTGCTGTTACCTGCTTCAGCTTTATTCTTCTGTGTGAAACATCCAGCTACTCAAACTGTACATGCCAGTGGTTCTGGATGCCTGGAAAATCAAACACCCTTTGGTGTAAGCACTGAAATCACTTCATCTGGATAACAGTGTTTAATGACAATGGGGAAAAATCTGTACAGGATATTCCAGCATTTTAAAGATAAAACAATATTGCCTTTACCAGTTGAGTTCATTTTTGGATTCTGAAAATGTTTCTTAGAATGAGGAGGATATAAACTTAAAGGTTGAATGCCACAAATGCAATAAGTCTATTGATTTGAGGCCGAAATCTTTATTTTTTCAAGTAAACTTTCATTTTAAACTATTGCATCAAGCACTTTACACAGATTCCCTGCATGGACCATTGCCTTTAGGAATGAGAAGGAACTAAAACCCTTGCTTGTCTTACTACTAGTAAAATATTACCAGAATGACAATTACAGCTGATCACAGAGTAACAGTCTGCTTTTCTGACTGCAGACTACAAGTTCTTCTCACAGGGTCAGGAAATGTATGTTGTCTCTCAGACAGGTTTATTACTACTAATACATATTTTGAATTGCATTAAATATCACAAACCTGAATTCTGATTATCAAGTCACAAAACTCTTGCAGAGCACAATGATATATCTCCTTAAGTAGGAAACAATTTGTTGCTTCGAGGTAAAATAGTTATAATCTGCTTGCTAGGATTTTTAATTTTTTTGCAAATTCAAGTTTCTTTTCTAAGCTAGGCTTCACACTCAAGGAATGATAGGGAACAGTCACTAGAATGATTTAAGCTTTGTGGCACTCCAACTCAGATAATGAGTTTTCCCTTTGCCTGTAACAGTGCATTATTGGCTCTGTTTCCTGAGTTAAACAAAAGCCAGGGAAACTGCACATTTTAAGATGAGAGACTACAATTGAAAAATCTGAAAGTTTTCCAAACAGTCTGGGTCCTGTTGACTGGCTGAGGTGTAGGAGTGGACACAAGAAAAATTTTCTTCAATAACCAACACTCTAAAAGAAGCTCTCATGTTTTGAGAACAGATTGGTTTTGTTCCTCACCCTTTGCAGAAAAACAACAGAAAGTTGTTGATTCTGGTAACTTCTACCTAAAAACTACTGACAAGGTAAAAATTTCAGCTGTCCTGCCCTCAAACTGAGTGAATACAAAGGCTCTCTATGAACTGGGACTCAGCCACCTTTAAAGGTTACTTTGAAATTCAGACCTGCTGGATATCTTCAGCTTAATATCCAAGCTTGAGGTTTTTCCTCCCCTGAGCTTCCATGTAAGTGGTAGCACTTTAAAGGGGTTTGTTAAGAAATGTCTCTGCTCCTGCCCGCACCATCCCCACTTTCCCCTCCATCCTCCCTGGCACACTGCATCTCTAAACACGGTGTGACATAGACTCAGTTCTTAGGCCACAGTCCTGTCACAGTGTGTCTGTAACTGGAAATTTTTAAGCTAATTTTGAAGGAATATCAGTAGTCTTGACTATATTTTGTTAGGTTTCAAATACTAATTTACTGACAAAATAGTGGAAATACTTCCTTAAAGAGAGGTGCAGGGTACAGTAAAACATTTCTATGCACACTGAAAAGATGTGGATATGAGGTCAGCAATGTAAAACATCATCTGCACTGTACCAAGTCTGTGCTTGATTTACACAATGAACTTCACCTCAGCCATGACATCAATGTCTTCCATGCAGCCACTGATAAGGAAGATTGTGCTGGAGAGCAGATTCATCTGCTTTTTCCAAGGCTGTGAATAGCAAGGATGCATTAGTCACTGAACAGCCTGCTCCAGTGCCTGTTCAACATCAGGAGGGCTTACTGTGCCTTCTGATACAAGGATCCGTCAACTCCAAAACATTACTTCTCTGTGAACCAGGAAACTCATGTGGTGCCCTTTACCTCAGGGTCACTTGTTAGAACATTGCTGTTCTTTCTGTACTTGGAAAGAAAAACTCATGTTTTTCAGCACAGATATTGCAAATGTAATTATGCTGATACTTGTAATTGGGGAGTTTCATTTCCTTGAAGTTCTTCTCTTTCCCCTGTCCTTGGAAAAACAGAAATGCAATTAGGAACTTAAATTGCTGTCCATTGGCTGTCTATGGAAAGTTGGCACATTCCTCACATGATCTCTATTTTTGTCTTGAAAAGGGCTAATGCACTCTTTCACCTTGCATGTGCTCTAGAATGAGCCCCTACCTCTTGTTTGCACTCTTTCAGAGAAGTCACTCTTTTTCCTAAGAGAGACTTAAAAATTAGAACCAAACCAGACTAACTTAAAAGGGAAGGTCAATATTTTATGAGTCATAAATATATGCATAATATGAATTTCAAGTGACTTCAGATTCTAGGATATGAAGGGATTCTCAAATGAAATTTTGATTAAAAATTGGTTTTGTAGAAATGGTATTTTGGGGCAAGAGTAATTTTCACGTGATGCAGACCCTTGCCAGGAAGGCAGGGCTGGCAGGCAGCAGCTGTGGAACAGCCATGTATTGCCAAGAGGCTCTGAGCAGAAAGATGTTGCAAAGATGTTCAGACACTTTGAGAGGTGAGTGCTGTAAAAAGAACTAGAACAGGATAAAATCCAGTGAGGTATGTAAAATCCTATTCTGTCTGCCTACAGAGCTGCCAGAGTAAATTTGTTTACGTGTCATCTGCTAAAGTTAGGCATTTTTTTCTCGCTTTTGGTGAATGAAAGTTATTTTTCACTCAATTAATTTTACTACAGCACCAGAAATGCAATTTTTTACAAGTCCTGAAAATATTTGTGCCTCTACAAACAGGGAATGTGGGTTTCTCGGATGAGTTTGGTGGTTCTCTCTGGTGAAGACCCACATGTTCAAGGGAAAATGGATTATGCTAGATCAGCTTTTGCACTTTGATACCAAGACCACATTATGTGCACTGTGCATAATGGTGCAACCTCATCTAAGCATATATGTACCATCAAACTCTGCAAGTGCAAAAAAATTTGGTATTTTAGAGGGGAAGTTTCTGCAAAAAGGAAACCTTTGCTTTAAATAGTCTATTTTAATAGATCAAAACCTGAGTTTAGTGCGTTCTGATTCTAGCAATAATTATGCTCTATGATTTGCCCCTGGGAGCAAGCAAATTCATTGTGCTCATGACATGTAAAAATATACAAGAAATAATACTTCTGAGGTTTCACATCCTTTCACAGTGTAATCAGAAGACCCAGGAGTAGATGTCTGAGCGATGATAGGAGTGCAGTGGAGTCATATGTTTCCCATGGAAATCATTTGTGACTTCCCTCTCTTTACTGCCACACATCTTCAAAGCACAAAACCAGCTTGTGTTTTAAGCAGAACAATTATTTGCTTTACATCAAAGTTTTATGTAACTCTTAATTCAAGCTGGATTTCAAAGGAGCGAAGTTAAGGGAGGTCTCTGTAACACATGGGTGGTGATGTGTTTTCCGCTCCTGGTACACTTTTTATTGATAGATCTTGACATACTTTACAAACATTAATAATTCAGCTGCTTGCCAGAAAGAAAATATGGTTTGCTGTTTCAGAAGAAGAATTATTGCCAATTCCTTCTACTTTCGCAGAGAATTGTAAAAGCAGTCATCTTGGCACCTGAACTGCTGTGTGATTGCAGTGTGATTATGGTCTGATGTATCTCCAAGTGTTTCAGTTGAAGTGTCTGGGTGATCTAATCCTATATTTTATAATTTTGCCTTTCAGGATCCTTTTTGCTGCTTGTGTTGTTCCTATGGGTCAGAGTTTTAAAAAAACAGGTTTGTTGTCTTATATTTAACTGGATTAAACTGCTGCCTGGAAAGGGTAAACAGGTTGTTTGCCATCACACTTATGGTACAGCTAGAATACTTGGAAAATTAATTAAAAGCAGAAATGGGATTACTCCTACTATAAAAACCAATATTTTAAATATAAGACTCTATCAACAGAGACAACTGTTGAACATAGATAACCCAAAGTTTTTGGTCCACATGTTAGACAATTTGTTTCTTCCTCAAAAGAGTAGTTCAGTGTTAACTAATAAAAAAATGGGGACTGTAATATTATTTTATTTGTGCTGATTGGATCATAGGACAGCTCGAAGCCTTGTCTGTGATCAGTTGGTGTGACTGTGTACAGTTTGTCACTGTGGTGACAGTGGCCCTCCTGTACAGTGGGACTCTTAGCTCTGTCTGTAAAATAGCTGGTGCTGCAGATTATTTGCAGAACGCTGGTTGTGAACATTTTGCTTTTGAAATTCATGCTCAGTCCAACAGTTGTGTGAACTGACTGTTGTTTCTGTTTTCTGGAAAGGTTAAAATGGCTTCCCTTCTGTAATGAATTGACATTAAATACCCACTTGAGCTGTTATGCCTGTAGTTCTTTCAAGAAGCTGTACGTCTCCCTGGGACAGGAGGTGTGTGCAGTGTGTTTCCAGTGTTACATTTCCCTCATAACCCTTTACAAAGGGCTCTTTAGACTTGATGGTTTTTAGATGTGATTAGGTCCTCATTATGTCCAAGAACAAAACGAAGGCAAAAATTGTTTTCTTTTATACTCTAGTTCCTTGTGGTCGGGAGCCGAGGTAGCAGAATTATTTTGCTTTCCAGGCCGCTGTTGCACTAGTAACAGCCAGATCAGGGATGTCAGCTCTTCTGTCAGCAGATAAATAACTGTGTCTTCCTGCTTGTGTGACTGAGATGGGTAAAGGCTCCTCTCAGAACAGGGAAACCTCTCTCCTCAGCCCCAAACCTCCATCTCAGGTAAAATGCCCGGTAGGACCAACAACTAAATATTTCTTTTTAGTGTCTACCTCTTTGTTACTCAGTGCTGTTAAAATTTCTATTTTATGTTTTTACTTTAAACTTCCATGTTTTCTTTTTCTATTTAAAAACTCCCAATTCTTTAATAAGATGAATTTCTTTCTGGGCCAAGAGAGGTGTTTAGGGAAGAGAAATAAAAATGGAGTGTCTTAAGGAGTCCAGTTTAAACACTGTGCTTTCTTCTTATGTTTTCAATCGCCTTAGACATCTCTGCCTGCCTTCAGACTGACTTGTTTGTTCAGACTGAAAGACTTGCTGGAGTCAAATCCAAGGGGAATAAAATATATTCCATCAACCCCACTATATAGTCCAGTTCTCCCGTGTGTCACTCCTCAGTGGCTCTGTCTGAGGGCTGATTTCCATAGTATGGGACAGAAAAACTTGAAAATTTAAATTGTTTCTAGCAACCAGAGCCTAGTGGAAGTCATCATTCCCTTATTGTCCTTCAGTGGTAGACAGGGTGAATTTGCATGTTCTGCATTTTTCTTTTTTTCTTTCTCCTTCACAATGGATTCTGGGTCAGGGTGGCTACGTGGTGTTGCTGAGGGCAGGAGAGCTGCTCACGCCCAGCCCTATGGAATACATGTCGTCCCATGAAGGAAGCCAGCTCTGGGGAGCTGGAGGAAGGAAATACTTTTCCTGTTTTGTATTGGCCCCAGAGACTCTAAAGCTACTTTTGTGATTAATTTAGCTAAGTGCAGTTTGAGAGATGTATATGTTGTTTAGCTCTGAATGTCTTTCTTCTTTGGAATTCAAGCATGGTGTAAAATCCTTGGTACAGGTACATATTTTAAATTACAAAAAGGTATATTTTTTTCTTAGTCATCCAGTTACCACAGATCACAAATTGAAGATAAAAACACTCAGCAAAAGGCCCACTTCATGCTTTCTCTCACTCATTTATTTTACAGTTGGTTTTTTTTTTTCAAAAAGTAGATTTTATCCTGGACAAAAGTTGCCTTTGTAGACAGCTGCTGCAGGATGAGGCCACGCAGCACAAGGTCTGCGTAGTAGGAAGTAAAGGATTAAGGATTGTCTGTGTTTCTTGTTATGGTCCTTTCTGTGGCTCCAGAGGCCTTTGTGGGAATATATTCCAGTGAAACAACAAAACCATCCCTTACTTATCTACTGTGTGGTTCATTCTTTAGCAAAATAAATAAGCAAGGTATGAAAACTTAATGGAAAAACTGAAAAAAAAATTCCATGTTAAAACAGGACAGGGGAGCACTGAAACAAAGACTGTGCATTACTCAATAGTTGTTTTGTTTTTTGTGGTTAGTCAAACTGTCCTTTCCCTGCACAAGTGAGGATTGCTAAGCATGAAAGATCCCCTTTTGTGAGCGATCCAAGCCACAGCTTATCTGCTGCGTCAGCTTTCTCATCGCTTTAGGTACTGCGAGCAGCAGAGACGTGCTGGCACTTGGGACTGGTTCAATGGCCACGAGGAATGGTTAAGGAAGAAAAAGGACCCTCAAATCATATGATTTTGATCTGGAGAATGTTCTTGGAATTAAGGCAAAGTTTGGCGTGTTTTTCAGCTTTCATTTACTAAAAGACAAGATATTTCACGTGGAAAAATAGGAATTTAAAAACCAGCTGTGAGAAATTAAAAACTAAAAAAGATTAAACAGTTTTGGTTTATTGTCCACGGCAATATTATTGTCCCATGCAAGATCAGCACTCTCAGTAGTGTAAGTAGTTATAGACCATGACTTTAGCTTTAGTCTTTGGGGTATATGGCCTCAAAACTGTCTAATTTTATATGATAATGTCAATCTGGCACTATTTGTATGCTATTTAAGTTTGTGATTATAAACTGGGATTGTTTTAGTTTCTCCAGAAGGGAAAGCAAACCTTATGTATTTAAACATCATCATTGTGCTCGGAGGCATTGCTGCTCATTCAGGCACTGGTGCCTCCAGCTGGATATGCAGTGAGAGGCCTTTGTCACCCAGTACAAGATTTCCCTAAGCCTTTACATAAATACTGAACAGCTTTTTTTCCTCATATTTTTTAAAAGGCTGTAGGTTTAAAGGCTTTTTAACCACATGATACACAGAACAAGTTTCCCAGTATGCTCCTTAACTTTTCCAGCAGAGAAGCCTCAAATTGTGCAGTAATGCTGATGGTTACCCAAATAATCCCGAGAAACAAGCCTTTAGTAAGTCCCTGACATGAGCTCATGCTTTTCAAGGAGTTGGGTTTTTTTTCCAGTTGTTCATAATTTATGATACATAAATTCCTTGACTGCTGAAATATTGCAGAGTGACATCTTGTGCCAGCTTCCCGAAGGACGCAGAAAGTTAATATCAAATTACACATTATTTCAGTGCCATGGAGCAAGAGTCCTCATCCTTTTGATGGCAGCCTCACTTTCAAGTTTATGGATGTGTGATATAATTTCTCTCTTTGAATTAAGTGGTTTGAGCTTCCTGCTGCCTTTACAAGCCTTAGCTCCTTGTCAGGAGCTGCTGCAGTAGATAACAGCTCCTGCTGTGTTAGGTAATGTGTGTGTTACTTGGAGACAGTGCAGCTCAGGGACATGAGGTAACCTATACCTGTCAGGACTCTGAGAAAGGCTTCATTCCATATGCTTGGAGATAGAGCAGTATTTTTATCATGGAAAATGTGAAAAAGCATCTATAGATACGCATTGGTATTCCAAAGCCGTAAATTCTTTTAAGCCACGCAACCTTGGCAAATACAAAGTACAAATATAATTATGTGCCTGATTACCTTGAATTGTTGTTATGCACTAGAGGCATGAACCAAGGAAGATCAAGTCACTGTTTGTTCAGCTGAGACTTTTGCTCAGCAGAAGGGTCCTATCTGCCCAACTTCTCCATCTGATTGACGTCATGGGCTTCAGCAGCGTTTGTTTGTAGTCCTGGATGTGGCTGTAGGCACCACTGCTGTCCAAGTAAGCTTTCCTTTTGGTAGATCTAGGAGCTCAGGTCTTTGGGGAGATAAAGAGTGTCATCAAATTTTACACCAGTAACATGTGCTTTATCTTTTGGAACCCCTTCACCTTATGTGGTGTTGGAAAACCAGAAGCTGGATGACCAGCTGTGGTGCCTACCTCCTTGACAGGAAATTTCTGTCTCCTCTCCTACCCTCATTTCCACTCTCTGAAAGGATCTAGAACTCTCTGATTTTTGCAAATGTGTATGTAAGTAATTCCTAATACATCTGAATTGTGCCAGTGAATTAAATTAGACTAGTTTTATGTGCTTGAACTCATGTGGAAGGACTGGGTCTTCTAGTTTGTAACTTTAGTGCTATTAAAGTTCTGAACAGAGAAAGACTGAGAAAAATTCAGATCTTATTTGGGCTGGTAAAAATCAACACACTAGAACTGCATCAAGTATTGTAGGAGCAACTTCTCTGGCAAAGTGAACAGTTTCTCTGACTAGATTTGGTTAATAGTGTCCCTTGGTCTGCTGCTCCACCCTCCCTGCACACACAGGTTTATGTAGGTACAGTCAGGGCTTGATTTGGGGGGAAATACTTAGTGCGCTAAACTACCATTATTGCAAGCTAAATTTGGTTAGAATTGCTTCTTTTTATCCTTTTAAGCAGTGCTATCTTCCCCAGTGTTTTAGAAAAATTAAACTAAGAAAATAATAAATCTTCTGTGTTTATCATCTGGTTCTGGTTACCTACTTTATTTTCTAAATAGCAGTGGAACTGCTATTCAGCAAATCAGTGTACAGTCCACAAATGTGGTATTAATTAATGAGGTAAGCAGTGAGTCCATGCTTTGGACTTGCCTGCCACCAGCTCAGTGGTTTCTGAGCATGTTGGTGCATTGCAGAGAGTTCCTGATTTCTCTGGCTACCTCCCAGCTGGGAGTTGATACTGCTTAAACTACAGGCAGAGCAAAATACTGAAGGAAATACATTCTTTGCTATGGAACAGCCCCCTGTATTGTATTTATGGAGCGCTCAAAGGATCATTTTACATTAATTATGGTTTCTAGAGAAAAATCTCAGAACTAATTGGCTCAAGTATTATAGGAATATAATTTAATTGCAGACATGAAATTTAATGTAAATAAACAGCAGACAGTTTTCTAGAAACTTCTTTTGGCTAAGATGATTATAAAAGTAGATAAATTAAAAACCAAATAGTCCCAAAAGTTGCATTTCCTCTTTTAAAGTTACCAGTTGCTTTCAGAGGGCAACAGTAGACACCATCGAAAGAGTTGAGTGGAAGAAGTGGTTAGTAAAATCTGTCCAGGCAATGATATCTGTCCTCACAAGAATGATACTTTATCAAGTAAGAAATTCTTGTCTTGTTTTATGGAATATACCCCTGTGATGTCAAATTCCTTTAAAGAGGTACTACACATGTCTAAAATGTGTTCTACCTTTCCATCTTTTCATTTCCTCTGGTTGAGGACAGCCATGGGGCTGCATTATGTTAGTGATGGGTGCTGTGTTTCCTTCCCAGCCATTCTGGGGGCTCCAGCCAGTTCTGCAGACCTCCCCTAAGCTGTCAGATGGGATTTGCCTTGTGTCTCTGAAGAGAATATGCTGTAAATCCCAGCATCTGCTCACACACCTGTGGGATGTGCCAGCGCATTTGCAGGAGGTGGAGTAACAGAACAAGCCACAGAGCCACTTGCCAGGTTACTGCTGCAGTGTTTTCCCTCTCTTGAAAGAGCAGAAGTGTAACAGGACTGTGTCCTCTGGAAACTGGAGACTGAAGGTAGATTTACTGCTGAGAAAACCTTTCTGAGTATTTAACTCGTACTTTTATTTCTAACCATTCCACACAAGTGTGATGTGCCTTCCAACCCTTGTTTCCAGATAGAGTTGTAGCAAAAGAGTACATAAAAAATTAAATTAGTTAATTTCTAATAGTCTACAAATATTTGAAGGATGCTGTGAACTTTCTGAACTATTTTTTGAGGTTACTCATTACTTCAATCAATTAATGTTTGTTTAAATGCAAACACAGCTGTTTTGTAGGGTTGTTTGGTTTTTACCCCATGCACGAGGGACTCATAGACTGAGCAAATGAAACACTTTGGGTTAACAAACCCTATTTCTCCAAAGCCCATAATCTCAAATGACAAATATTATTGCTCTCCGAACTGGGGGCATGAGGGTGGATGGGAAATCAGCTCAGGTTTGGTTGGTTTGTTTCCGATGTTGTTGCCTTTTGGTTTGTAACCCTCAAAACCATAAAATTCATAAAACTGAGCTTCCAGTACTGGCTTTTAAGATAGATTTTGTATCTATCGGCGTGCCAAGAAAAGAGACAAATATGTTTGCAGTGTCCCCCCTGTGCCATATCTGGAATATATGTTTGGCCTCACAGGCCCCAGCAAACCTGGTGTTGGCTCTCATCCCTGCTTGTGCCAGTGACCACACACAGACCCCCCCTTTGCCCCAGATGATGTTTGTGCTCTATTTAAACAGCAGACACCCCCCTGTATTACAAGACAGGCTTTGCCTGGTCAAAAGAAGCAATGATAACCTTTCTTCCTCAAAAAACTTGGACCAGCCTAGTATTTGCTGGTACCTTTCAACCCCTCTGATCGGCAATATGCACATTGTAGCCCTATTTCACTATGGTTTTACAGAAAATAGCCCCAGAAATCCCCCCTTATTTTTGAATCTCTCTCAATAACGCCTTCCTAGAGGGCACTTCAGCATTTCTCAATTGTTAATTTTTCCAGATTTCTAATATTCTAGTTTTTCTTCCCTTAAACAGATACTTGCTTCATTTACACTAATTTTTCCTTTATGAATATAAAAACCTAACCTTTTTGTGGGCAAGCAGTAAATACAGGATTAGAAAACTTGCACAATGGCTTGGTGCACATTTCATTCTTTGCAGTGTGATCTCATTAATGAATAGTCAAGTTGAATTTGGAAAATGAATACCAGATAAAAAAATGCTGCTTTGTACCTCTCAGATTCTACTCAAGAAATAATTAATGTTGACTGGATCTAATAAAAAGGTCGACTTTTCAGTTTATAATTTTGAATTGAATGTTTGCTGTGGAATTTCTTATTCTTCTAATTTCTTGAGAAATAGCAACACCTAAAGATCCCGAGATCATTTCCTTGGAACCCTGCTGATTTCATTCTTACTAAATTCTATAGATCTGAGCCTGTAGTTATTATGAAACTTAAAGGAAAATGACAATTAAAGTGATTATTTCAGTAAAATGCTAGGAAAATTAACCTAATCCCTATTGTTAAGGGGACAGATTTTTTTTTTTCCTATGGAGAAAAAAAAATAACAAAAAAATCATTAAAAGTTTTAGTTTTCTGAGTTCTGTTAAGCTGTTCATATTTTAAACTTTATTTTCATAAGAGCCACGTTTGCATTAGTGTAGATGTGGTTTCCTTGTAACTCTTGAATCTCTTTTAAAAAGATGTCAGAAACAACCACATATTTTCGATTCCTTAGTGAAGGCAGCCTACTTGTCCAGCTCAGGTCTGTTTTCTTGTAATGAATATTTAGCACATCACCCTGAGCGCGGTGGCTTGTTCCCCATTTCAGGCTGGACACCAAGTAGCTGTGAGCCCTTCAGTCTCTTGCATTCTGTTTGATCAGCAGGGACCTGTGAATGGGAGAAGTGTGTGGGTTGAAAACAGCACAATTCACTGCTCCTGCCAGGGCTTGGCTCAGGCAAACTGCACCTCACCTATGAGAGCCACACACACCATGTCCAGAGCCCGATTATGTGTGCAAATTAAAACACAAGCAAAACAGTTTCCAGATGTCATCCACATTATCCTTCTCTCTAAAGCTTTGATATTTTTTTAAGAAAAATTTTTGTTGGTGTAAGGCTCTAGGTTCTGTGAGTTTGGAGCAAGCTAATAAGGTGGTAATTAAAAAAACAGAGATCAAAAAAGATGAAAGTAAGAACAGCAGATGCTAAAGAAAACTGTTACAGAAGAAATTCTTAAGATAAGACTTCAGTAAATCTACAGGAAATAAATATCAGTTCTATAAACCTCCAACTGATAATCACAGGAATAAAAATTAAAGCAAAAAAAGATATTCTATGAAAAAAAAAAAATCAAACCTTAGAGTCAAACCCAGAGTCAAAGCTAATCTGTTGTTCTCTGTGGTGTGATCTGTGCTGTGTTGCACATGTAGAGTTTTTGGGTCACCTCTGGTTGAACACCTTTTCACTAATTACTGTAATAAAACGATTATGGAATTTAAGTAATCTTTCAACTCCCTTTGATGTGCCTGCAGGAAGCCTCCTTTCTGTTCTTTCCTAATTATTCTTATTTAGAACAATGACCTAGGCTGACTTTGTTAGATTTCTTTTTTTGGAATATATTTTAAGTCAATAGGTCAGCGGGGTCTTAATGTGAGATTCTTGTGCCTGTGCATTTGTGCATGATCATCCGGATCCTTTCCCATCCCTGGTACTGCAGGTGGCCCAGCGTGTGAGCACGGGGAAAAGGCACAGCAGCTGCCTCTCCCACTTGGCATGATTGCCTAGGAGGGAGTTATACAAAAGGAGAGAATTGATTTCTACGTCGGTTCCGTGAGAAAAATGAAACTTCCTGCAATTTCTCTGTGTGCGTCTCCCTCACCCCCGATCCCCTTCCAAATAACTTTTGAACCCTTTGGTCAGCTTTGGCCCTGTTGGACTGGGAGGTTGTGCTGCAGGAAGTTAATTGAGATGAGCAGTAGGTAAGAGGAGAGAGTCGATGAACATCCCAGTGAAGAGGAGCCTGTGGCTCAGCATCCGAAAATTCATACGGAAGAGAGACGTGAATGCTCCAGGTAGATGAAAAGTAGCCATCGGAGATCAAACCAAACCCAAACCTACAAAATTATGGGAAAAACTAGCAGCACTGTGCTGGGCATAGAACTTTTTGGTTTTCTTTCTCCTAAAGCTTCAAGGAATGTTTCTTTTTAGCCTGTTCCCCTTTGCTGTTCCTTTCCTTGCTGACGCTACTCTTGCAACCTGAGCGACACCCGTGAGTCTCTGAAGATTCATTCTTTCTTAACAAAGAGCTAAGCATGCTTAAAATTTGTTTCTCTGGATGCAGGATTTCCATATTACACATCATGCAGTTGTACTTAGTCTGAAAAACTATTTAAGAACTTCTGAATTTTTTTGGAGTGTAAATAGAAAGCTCTCCTTTTTTGACATGTGTGTTTGCACTGGTATCCATCTCTTAAGTTGAGGTCTCAAGCATGGCTGTGTTACATTTATCTATCTATCTATCTGTAGAGAGATCTTTGCAGCATTTCTACAGGAGCTACTGACTTGTTTTACCTGAACTGTGTAAGTGGCTTGATTTACTTATGAGCTGAGAGGGGCAGCTGGAAACCTCCATTATTTGTATCTCCCAGCCCATCTCTAATTCTTTTATAAGTGGTTCTACTTACATTGCATTATTCCAAGTTGAAATGTTTTTGGAACATTCTTTGCTGGTTAATTGGAAAGCTATTATTTATGGCTTCCAGGTGATTTCACTGATGGGCATTCAGGGTGGTTTTCTGGCTTCATCTAAACCTGTTGATTTAGAAGTGGGTTTTTATTTTGCAGTTGATGTAAGTTTTTCTTTCCACTTAATCCTTGAGATCAGCTAGTAGATTTCATAGAAAAGGAAAGATAAACCTACTCTGTATCCTGAGCCTACTCACAGAATATGCAGTCCAGAAATAACATACTGTGCAGACTGATGGAGCAAGCACTAGGAAAATTTTCCTTTCCTACAGATGTGACAGTTCTCAGAAATCCAGCTTTCATTTGCGCTATGCCAATTGAAAAAGGGCTCTTTTCAGGATGGGATGTTTCAGGGTTTAAATAGTCTCTTTGTACGAAGAACTCATGCACTGTTTTTTACCATTTATGTTTTCCGTACTTTTCCTTCTTTGAAGTGATAGGGGAAATGGAGCAATCTGCAGCTCACAGGAAAAATCAGGAGGCTAAAGCGATGTGCCCTGGGACTTGCACTTCATTGTCTCTGCAGCCCCGATCCCAACAGTCCATGTGCTCCTGGTCGCTTGCAGGGCGACAACCCAAGGTGTCAAACCCACTCTGATCCTTCTTCTGACGCAGGATTTAGTTGTCTTTCATACTGAGAACTTATCTTAACATAATTTTAATGCATAAGATGAACTTCTTGCTACGTTAAGCTTCATTTTTGAAGTGGAAAAGGAAGAGGACTGTGAAAGATGTCCCTGCTTTCCCTGTATTTCTTCCTTAGAGAGTTAGGGCTGCAAGTAAGAGAAGAGTAGGGCCAAGAAGCTCAAAGGACAGAGGAAACTTAGCCTTAACAAAACCTTTCATTGCAGAAGTGTCTGACTTTGGTGAAAATTATATATTGCTTTTGAGTAGCAAATTTTACAAGAGTGCCAAGTTACTTTATTATTTGTAAAGTCAGTGACTAAAAATGAAAGAGATAATGTCTCAGATAATGTTGGAGAGTTTGTTTGTTTGTTGGCTTGTTTCACTGGTTTGAGGAAGAAATGAAAACTCCTTTGGTCACTAAAGGAAATCAAATAGCCAAGATAGTCAAAGCTTTGATCGCAGTCTTGAATCTAAAAATATCATAAACTAAGTAGCACTGCAAACAGACATAAGTTGAGGCATCAGTAACTGATAACCAGCTTTATCGCTGGGATAATTTAGCTAGTTTCAAATAAAGGAGCTAGCGGTATAAGAAAGCCATTTTGAAAAACTGGCAAAAACTCTTGCTTTTCTGGGCACTACCTTCTACTTATTCCTTTGTTGCTGCTCTCATGAAGAAATTACATGAGTTAATGGCTGCAGTGTGTGTTCTTGAATGATAAGCCTAATTCGTAGTTACACAGCTGCATCTGGAAAGGTCAGCAGAGGACAAAGGTCATGGCTCCAATAATGATACTTCCTTACATGTTAAAAAGCTCACAATTCTTTAAAAGTTTTCATTTTAGAAACGGCCAGAATAATCACCTTCAACAGTTTAAAGCCATCGGTCTAAAAGTATTTTCTTTGAACTGCTGGCCACTGCTTTATTTGTTTATTTACCTATTATTTTGGGAGAGGAGGAAGAGGGTGTAAGGGGAAACCAGGGATTGCTGCATGAGAGCTGAGCTGTCTTTGGTATCCCACCAAACAAACATCTCTTGGGAATGTTCTAGGTGTGGTTGCAGCTCTCCACAGGCTCTGGGATAAATGAGTGAGGTTTGGGTGTGTAACATTAAAACTTCATGTCCTGAGCACAGAAAAACCTCTTGAAGAAAAGTCCTGCCCTGTTGTCAATGGGACTGCAGTTCTGTGAACATCTTAAACTATTTATTCATGTATTATCTGGTTTCATTATAAGCAGATTTTTTTTGCCCAGCCAGTTCCCCACAAAGGCAATGGGAGCTTGTGTTGGCACAGGAGATGCAGAAGCGGGCAGCAGATGTTGGCTGGAAGGTGGGAATGCTCCTTTCCATGGTGGCCACTTACATGTTCAAAGCATTTGAGAAAGCCACAGCCTCAGGAACTGCTGATATGCAGGTTCCAGAGCTGTGTGGTAACTTTCCTTACAGCCACATTATGGTATTTACCTAAAGGGCTTCTTTCCCTGTATTACCAACAATATTAACAAGAAATTCTTTGTAAGAAGCTTGGGCTACTTTCAAACCACTCAGAACATACAACTCAGAACACTGCTTGTAGCAGTATTTTAAGGTTTAGTACTTTACCTTGTTGTTGGCAATGTGACTTTGTGACCCTGGACTATAAAGTCAAAGGGTGCTTTGTCAGTGATTTCTGAAGAGTAGGGATTTCATCCTGACTTGGCTTTACAGTACAAACACAAATGTTGTTCATGATTTCTGCCCTCTGATAATGATTTCATCTTGTGAAGAGACTCTGCTGTGACAGGGTCACCCCTTTACGTGAGTGAAGCTGTTAAAATGCAGAGCTGTTCAGAGTATTATTTAAATGTCTTTTGCAACCTTAGAGGCAAGTGACCTTGCTGCCCTGGCTAAATTCCAGTTTACATCATTACAATCTACTACTTAACTCCTCAAAGAAACACTGCGCAGAGGCCAAAGCTAAACCTGCGCTGTTCAGTCCGAACTGGGATACCAACAGAAAACAGTGCCCTGCAGGGATTCTGCAGGGGGAGAGGTGTTCACTGTGAAGCACTGGGGTGTTCGCTGTGAAGCACTGGGGTATTGGCTGTGAAACACTGGGGTGTTCACTGTGAAGCACTGGGTGTTTGCTGTGCAGCACTGGGGTGTTCACTGTGAAACACTGGGGTGTTCACTGTGAAGCACTGGGGCATTAGCTGAGGTATAAATTGCTGCCTTTGCTGCTGCCATCACCAGAAAGACTCAGATACTAAAGGTAATCAGCAAGGAGTGCAAGCCAGAACAGAGAAGGAGCAGGCTTTAGGACTATCCAGAAATGTGTTACATGACCCTGACAAGTTTTGCCGTTGAAATTATAAATTAGTCAGAACAGTATTTGACCTGTAAGCTATTAGCCCAAAGAAGGGCTGAAGGACAAGTCCAGTACTGCTAAAGCCCAGGGAAAAGCAAAACAAAAAAAGTTAAAAGGGATGATATTTTTTTTAAAGGAAATAGAGTAGCATGCTTTCATTTTTTTCTAAAGATTGTTATCAAAGAATGGAATAGAAATTCTGCAGAAAAGGAAGATTACTTTTATTGGGAAAAGCTGTGTTTGTCAGAATAGGTAAGCACTGAACAGATTCCATACCACAGAATGGCTTCTATCAGAGGTTTGCAAAATTAGGCAAATACCTGTCAGGAATAAATATGCCTGAGTTACTCTGCTTTGGGGCAGAAGGTCTGTTCAGGTTTCTCTGAGTTATATTTGAAGTTGTTGTTTTCCTCTGTCCTATTCTCTGCTGGTTCTAATTCTGGCTGTTAGCATGTGCTTTAGAAGGCTCACAGCAGACTGGGATTTGGCAGATTGAGGTATCTAAAGAGCCTCTCCAAGGCTAGACAGATAAACAATTGTTAGCCAAAATACAAAGATCCAGGTGATCCTAAAACACACGGCAGAGTTTGCAGGGTTTTTTTCTTCTGTTCTTGAACTCAAAAATCCATAGCAACTACTGTTTAGTGATACCAGCCCCTTTCTCACAGCTCTCCTGCCAAGTCTGCCCACCAAGGACAGGGCACATGTTGGAGCTGCTGTTAACTAATAACCGGTTTGGGCCTCACAAAATACCAATGCACTGCAGCACTTTCAGTCTCTATGGAACCACACTTGACTGGAACAAATGGGTTAAAATTACTGGTCAGCTCTTCTGCATTTAGAGCAGCACCCGAGCAGTCTCAGGGAATGGTCCCTCAGTCAAAGCCCATTGCCATGATGTACTCCACAAGGCCTTGCCTGTGTATTTATTTTTTGTAATGCTTGCCATAGCTGCTGGAATTTCAGGCCCTCACGTTGATCCAACCCCTTGTCTGAGTGGAAAATTTGCGAAGTAAACAAGTCCCCTTCTAGGCACCTGCCACCCTCGTGTGGTCTGTCCCTCAGCCTAAATAAAGCTGTGACTGCTTCTGTGAAAATTGCTGTCCTGCTGTGATGCACAAGGCACCCACAGGTATTCAGCACTGACCTCTGCACGTCGCTGAGGTATTTTCTTACCTGTTGTATTTATCCTGTAACTGGAATCGTGAGATTAAGTTCAATCTCCTTCTCTGTGGTCTTTTGTGTCAAATCTTTCTAATGTAGAATAATAAAATCTTTGTAAAGTAGCCTTTAGAAGGAAGAAGCAGAAGCCAAAAAAATCAAATTAAGATTTGACTCAGGGCATCACAGTAAACACAGAGACCATCCATGGCTGCTGAGATACACAAGATTAAAAAAAAAAAAAAAAAAAAAAGTAAAAATACTGAATAACAGCAGGAAACTGTTGTAAAACAAAAGCATTCCAAAGCAGCCACAAATGGATCAGTAGCAGCCCTCCCTCTGTATTCTTCATTGTTGCAATTGCAGTATCATTCAGAAGACATTTTCTAAAAGGTTGGTCAAGAATGTGCCTACTAAATGGAGTAAAACTGTAACCAGAAATGTATTTCCTTCTTGAGCAGAAAAACCTCACACAGAGAACTATAAAGTGAGGGCCCTCATTGTTATCCCAGCATGTTCAGTCTGCTGTGCACAGTAAAGACAAAAGATGTAAGTCTAACAGCGGTATCTTGAGGAAGATTCCTAACACAATGCACTGCTGCCTGAACACAAAACTAAACTGCACCTTCAGATGCTGACTTGCACGTGAATTGTCTCTTGCTCACACTGGGTTGGCTTTCAGGAAAGCACTTGACTTTCACAAGAACACGTGAATTTAAAAAACCTCATGTGAACAGACACTAACGTTTCCTCCTTTAAAGCCACACTTAAATGTTGCTGACACAGTAACACAACACCAGGCTCTGAAGCAGCGCTTTTGCAGCAACGTGTATAGATTTAACTCACACTTGTTCACAGAGCTGAGGTCTGATGTTATTTAAGAAAAAATACAAAAACCTTTCAGTGTGATTTCCTAGTATAGTGCATATTTTGAAAGGGGGGAAATCTATTTACTTATCTTTTTATTTTCCTGCATTTTCTATTTCTTAACATTTTGGTTTTCAAAACCTATCATTTGTCAGTTACAGTCTTAACTCATTTTCCCTATTTGTTCTGTTGAACCTTTTCATTAGGGAAAAATCCACTAGGTCCAAGGTTTTGAAAAGGCTGTGTCAGTTTCAGCTCTGCAGATAAGAGGGATGGAAATAAAAATTGCATAACATTTGGGGAGCTGTGATTTTTTGCTTCAGCTACATATACCATGAGGTTATCTAAAAAGTTGTTATAAAAAGGGAGAAAAATGCAAAAGCAGAGAACTGGCCAGAGTTGTGATAGCATTAGTGTGTTTTCCTTCTCTCCCTGCAAGTGTGATAGAAATAAAATATACACGAACTTACAGGCAAACTAACTTTGAAAAACTTCTAAACGTTTTAAAATGTTATTTTTCTGCGTACCAAGGCCTAAACAAGAAAGCAAAAGGCCTAAAATTTAAACACTTTCCTAAAATTGTCAGTAATACTAGTCCTAAGTAAGTAATCTATGACAGACAAAAATGTGCCTCAGTCATAAGTAATGATGGTCTGAAGAGCTGTGGTACCTGACTTTATTGTATAAGAAGATGCAGGAGCCCTTTGCTGCCATGAGACAAAAGTTAACCCTAGCTGGTTTAGTCTGAAACTGTTATCAATTAAATATTTTTCACATTATTGTCCGATTAGAAGGAAATATTGAGTGTGCAAGGGACTATCATCACTCAATTCAAGTTGCATGGCAGACATTCCAAGGCTCTTTACAGAAACCAATGTCTTCTAAGTATCTTCATATCCCCACATCCATGTTTTGATATCCATGACAGTGAACACAAAGAATGAAAAGGTAAATTTTCTATAATGACGAGTTTTAAACTGATTTTTGTTTGGTTTTTTTTTCAGAAGCCAGCACTCAGACCTATTGGTAGAATTGTTTTTAACAGTTCTTTTCAGTGCCCCTGTCTCTATGGCAGTGTTTCCATCTCTCAGGGATAGACTCCCCCCACACCCTCACCATGGCAGGCCCAACATCCCAAGTACCTCACTCTTAAATGTAGAAGTGAAGTCACAGCCGTGCCACATTCTGGGTACAACATCCATCCCTCTCTGGCTGCAGCCTGGGACCCATTTAACCCCGAGGCAGCTGATGCTGGGCCTGCCAGCACACCAAGGGCCAGCGCTGTGCACGAGGAGCAAACACTGCCTTCGTGTTAAAATGGGACAGGCAAAAAAACCTGCCAGCAAAATCATTCTGAGGTGCTTTCCTTGATGCCTAAGGATGGCTTTCACTTTCAATCTTTCTGTACGTGGGTGGAAGTGACAGATTTTGTCTGTTGTAGGATAAATTCCCCCCCAAAAAGGCGAAAGTGTTGCCGCTAACCGCCTTCCACTATTTGGTGTTAACGAAGGAGAGGAAGGAAAGGCTCCTCCACTTTGTTTTAAAGGCAGAGTAGGGAGAACTCAGGTTTCACTGACAAGAGTAGGATTTTTCTTGTTCCAGCATTTTACATCTGAATAGTTTTAGCAAAATAGTGCTTCTTCAGAGCTTTTAGTGACCTGTGCCATTTGCATCTGCTTGCCTTCATACTGCAGCACCGCAAGATTGTATTCACTCTTAGGCCCTCAAATTCACCACTTCAAACCAATTCTACACTCTGATATGTATAGTTAAATGATATATATGAACTCCAGCTGATGCACTAAAGGCCTATTAAACTGGCTATTGGATAAACTGATACATCTCCTATGTGATGCAGTTGTCTTGATATTTGGAAAAGTTTCATCACGCTCTGGTACACTGAGTACCCTCTGCCTAAGAATCTCCATCCTCTGGGAACTCCACAAAGCATTAATATCTATGTTCTTGAACCAGGCATGTTAAACCACTTCTGATCTGTCTCAACATCTGGAGAGGAACTTCTAGGGAGGAGACTTGATACTTATCTGTATACAGCACCAAGAACCACCCTGATTTCCCCTGCCATACCTTGAGCTAAGCTCTATCACCAACTGAAGGCAGTTGCTGCTGCTGCTGCTGCTGCTTTGGCAGCAGTAACCCAGCCTCAGTGGGGAAGATTTTCAGCAGCTGATCTGTCACTCTGCTAACTGATCACAAATCAGATAATGAACTCAGTTCTGCTATTAGCCTTTTACATATACTTGAAGGGGGGGGGGAAAGGCCCCCAAACCAGGTTAAACGTTTTCTAAGGTCACAGAATCAGTAATAAACTAGGAGCAGAATCAGCTTTTCAAAACTTTAATCCCTCCCCCTTAGTTCTGCATTCCTTTGGAAAGAGAAGCTGCTAAAATTTTTGGCCAAAGGACCTGAAAAATTTTTTTAAAGAATATTTAATCCACAAAGCTTCAACTTGCAGTATAAAAAAACGTAAGATGTCTGTTTAGAAGGCTGATATCCAACTGTAGTCCGTTTTTCTTATTTTTCGTAGTTCTTTTTCCTGGGATTTAGACAGTTTACATGTTGTCTCTCCTAATAATTCCATATGGCTTGTATCTTCTTGTTCCATTTCTGTGACATCCTCCTCATCTGAATCATCCTCTGCTTTTTCACTTTCCATTTCTACTTCATCAGCAACTTCTTCAGCACTGGAAGATGGTGGAAACAACCCAATTAATAGGTACTCTCACATACTACAGTACTATAGGGGAGAAGTTAAGTTATCATGCAAGTAACTAAGTAAACATTAGATTTTATCTTTTTTTTTTTCATTTCAGTCTACTTTAAAACTACAATAACTTTTCTTGCCATCTCAATTTCAAGCCATTTTTCAAATAGCTCTCCTAAGTAAACTTAAAATAGTTTTCTTTCTTGAAATATAATACATAACTGCAGAGCAGGCAGGTCAGCATTACGACAAACTTTACAACATCACAGTCCTACAGGATTAGAAACACTGGATATACTTGTAGGCGAGACAGAATTCAAGAAGGCCATTTTCTCTTTCAAATCTGAAAAAGGTCACTTGGTCTTAAAAACTGTTACAATACCTAGAGTGCTACTAGGAAAGGAAAAAAAAATCTTTGGTTTTTTTTTGTTTTTTCTTTTAAACATAGAGAGGTGTTTAAAGTGGTTGTTCCCTTTGCAGTTCAAGAGCTTTAAGCCTGTGCTGAAGTAGAAAGCACAATTCCAAAGAATTATATGGAACAGTTACCATTTACAATGCATTAATTAATAGTATTAATTCACGTGTCTGTTGTATAAATAGTCCAGATCTCATTAGGAGTGAACTGCATGGCAGAACAGTACTGGTCTTCTGAAAATCATCTGTTCCAATACAAACTATTCATCACTCACAAAGTGTAAATGGAGAAGCACACAGTAATATCATAGTGCCAAGGAAAATAAAAGCATTTAATGTTAATAATATATCCACTGTATAATATATACACTATACAGGGATAAATTCTGGTCAATCTTCAAGGGCCCACTGCTGCAGCCTTGCATGTACCTTTAAATGCACAGCCATACTAACCACCACTGTCAAAGTACAAACTCAACAAGTACAAATATTTACACAGGTCACTGAACCCTCACATTCTTCAGGACTGAAACTAGATGAGAGTTTCCATGTATTAGACTTTTTCCAGTGCTTTGTTGGTGTTTTGTTGTGCCATGCAGTAAGAAATCGTGCAGCAGAGGCCAGCCCAGCGTGGCAGAAGCCAGGACACTGCTGTTATGGCAGAACACAGAGCACACTCAGGAGCTGCTGCAGCTGGTGTTTGTTTCCGGGTGAGCCCTGGCCCTGGAACCATCTGCTCGCCCGTCTGGCAAATCCACAACCACAGCTCATTCCAAGGACAGGTTTTCATCTCTGGCCTGGCAGAGTTTAATGAAACACTTTAAAGAATAGATGGCACAAAAATGCAGTCATTCAACTGGCTTTGGTGTAAGTGACAAAATATCAATCCTAATACAAGACCACTGTCATAACCCCTGGGCCTGCATTCCTTTTTTAGCAGCACACATTGATCCCAAAAGCGTAAGCTACAATTTTAAGTACCTATCAAACTACTCCATGCAATTGAAATTAATGCACTCTAAGCCAAATTTAGCTGTGCTTACAGTATACACTTGTATTTTGTAGCTTAATTAGAAATGAAATTGGAGTTCTCAACAAATTCTTAAGATCAAGCTTCTAACTTCTTGGTGTATCTAGAAACTGAAACCAAAAATTATGCAGGAGGTCATAATAATTTCAGATAAAGTTGAGAATCTAATATTTAACCAAAAACGGCACTAAAAAGCCATTAAATCCTTGGAATGAAGTTAAATTCATAGAGACCATCTGAGTGTAAAAGGGAGCGTTTTGCATATAAGCACATTATGCAAAACCCAGCAAAAATAACAGCAACAGAGGAGCGAATACACTAAAGAGCCAGACCACTGCCACACTGAAGTACTCCACTAACTTACTGCATAGATGAAAGGGTTGGAAAACTGCTTTTACACTTTAAACAAAGATGCACATAATTTAAAATAACTTCAGTAACTAAGGCGAGTTTTTGAACTTTTCTTACCTTTTGTTCTCTTTGGAGATGAGCAATGAGTTAATAAATATAGTGCAGAGGAAGGAAGCAGATGGCAAAACGTGTGCTGGAGTGTGCAAAAGCTGCAAAGAGAAAACAGAAGCTTTATGAAAGATTTTGTTTGTTGTGATTTTGCCTGTACATTTGCTGTAGTTACTCGTACCTCTTTGACAGCAGGTGAAGCTTGCTCCTGCTTCTTATGAACAACTGGTTTTCCAAGGTCTATATCCTCTTGTGCTTGCTGACGTCTGTGCTTTCCCAAGAGCAAACTAAATGGGGTCACAGGAAGACTTTCTTCTACTGCCAGCTTGAAAAAATGTAAGTAGAATTTTAGTGTTACAAATCTATCTCCTTTTAAGTTACCAAAATTCAGAATAAACCCAGGTGACAAAACTCTACACTCAGATTTAACTGAACTGAGTTATGTGGCTCTTTGTAGTCATTCTCTGTCAGGTGTCTGCAGAGAATCCTGCACAGAGGGGTGCAAAACTCTCCACAATCTGGACCCAAGAACACCAGATTTTAGTTTGCTGATGTACCTATTAACTTCCACATATGGAAGTTGGTGCATGTGCCAGAAAAACTAGGGATGGGTTTTTCCGATTCCACTTAGGACCAAAAAGATCATTTGTACTCCAGCATCATCTGCAGAGAGACTCAATTATGTCATGGCAAGCAACACATGGCACCTTGACTTTTGGTATTTTTCTACATGAATGCACCTTCATCTGAGCACCAAATTATTCCCCCACCCTCTAAAGATAAACTGACTGCTTATGCCCACATTCCCAAGGATTTTGTATTAGAAAGATACTAACTTCTACTTTGATCTATTTTATCTAATCAACCAAATCAATCAAATGCTGCTGTTTCAGTGAGTATGAAACACTTCTTCAACATGAATTTAAAAAAAAAAAAAAAAAAAAAAAATCGAATTTCCCAAACTACTACTCCACAGAAATACATACTGGAATGCAATTCTGGAATTCCTTTTCACTGATAAGTCACAATTGACTGACAACTGTTCATCCTCATCAGACAGCACAGTTCAGACCACACTCAAGGTTCCAAGTGTTACAGAAGGCAAGATAAGGAAAGAACTTACTCAAACATTTTGCTTCATTTGTGTAACCTGAATCTTTTAGAAAAGTATCTTTTTTTTCCCCCAGGGAAAATGGAGAGTAGGTTACTGATACTTTAAAAAAAAAAATTTTACAAACAGCACTTCTTGTCAAAAAATAAGCAAATCCAGACTACTACCCCTTCAGCTAAGTGCCTGTGACTCCAGGCAAGGATCTGGTGTGCATTTTCATGACTGAAGGGAATTTCAATATGAGAAAATGAACACCATCAGAATTTTGAACTGCTCTGTCCATCTGAGTCAGAACTTCTACGAGAGGTACCTGTTTGCTCGATGGTGTAAGCCTTTCTTCCAGAGACTTCGTGCTAAGTGTCATTAGCTCCTAAAATACAGAAGGATGTAGCACAGTTATCATATGTGAAACTGCTTTCCTAATTTCCATACCTTGGCTACAGAAGCTTCCAACTGGCCGAAAAGCTTTTATCAGTCAAATGGAAGAGGCAAAACCATCTCTTCCTCTTTATTTTGTAAAGAAACTGAAGAGAAGCAAGAATGGACCTAGAGGTTCTATAGACTTTTTGGGAAAACAAACAAAAAACCCCACACCCCCATCCAGAAACTACAGGGAAACTGAGTATCACATGGAACATTTGTATAATCAGCAGTAATATATACAGCTTCTAGGTGGTTGTTTAAGTTAAACAGCATAGGCAATGTTCCCAAGTTCCCTAGTTTCTGGTATCAGTGAGGCAGCACAAACTATTCACAGTAGAAAACCAGTAAATAATTTTGATCTTAGCCTGTTTTGGCAGTTGAAAGCCTTCAACAAAGCATGGCTCACACTGGCTTGAAATCACAGAAAGAAACTCCTACGCTCATAAGCAGAACTCTGAATTTGTATCAATTCATTTTAAAGAAAACAGTTTTCCCCAGGAAGCACCTGCCAATTACCATTCCTTACTTGTGTATCTGTAAGAAAAAATAGTTGGGATTTTCTTAGCCAAAGGTGTTTTTCTGAGCTTATCATTTCAGGTTCATCTCTTGGAACGAAGGCAGCAAGCAGGATCTTTTCTTTACAAAGGTTTCTCTGGATGTAGATTGGCCGTGGCTCATTTGGTTTAAACACAAACACTGCAAAACCAAGAATATCTTCTCTTTAAATCAGGAAATTCTTACCCTCCTGGCCAGCTGTCAAAGCCCTGCATATCACAGCCAGGAAGGCTGGACAGGATTGCCTCCAAGCACTAGTTTGCAGGAATATAAATGGGTAACTTCACTGCATATTAGAAGGGACCTTTCACAGTACTCCAGTCCAGAGAACATACTTGGAAATGAACATTTCTGTAGGAAGAGTTCTCTTAATTTAATGTCAGAGCTCTAAAACGTAGCTGTACAGTTCTGCATTTACAAGAGAGGGTCAAGAACATTTGAGACCGTCACCCAGAAGGTGTGGTATCCTGAGCTATATCCTGTACCAGAAACTACCTGCTGAAAGAAAAGATAACATGCTTTATTTGACTGCTGCTGTCATTCAACATGGCTCAGTTTCCACAGATGCAAGCACACGTTGAAGGCCATCTCGCAGCTTTCATGGTCTGAATTCTAAGAAAACCTTTTCTAGAAATTGCGCTTTCACAGTTTTAAATTCTGCTGACCATGAGTTGACAAAGAAGGCTTTGTACTCACAGCTGGACTCTTTGGAGAGCCATGAGACTGCAGCAATATGTTCAGAAAGGGGATCAGGTTGCAGAACTACAACGTTGAGGTGGGCACTCCACTCCACTGAAAGGCAAGCAAAGCAAAAGCCAGAGGTGAAAAGGAGCCAAACTAAAGGTCAAACAAACACCACACAGGGCCTTAGCTGCTGGAACAGGCAGCTTCACTCATTCCCTGATGAATAAAGACATACAAATGCTACCAACTTCTACACAAGTGTAAGAAATACTACCTATTATTGGGTTATCATTCACCTAACTTACAATTCATCCTGCACATGCACACAAAGCACATGCATGCTGGACAGGATACTATCCTAAGTATGAAAATCATCCCATTTCCACAGGGCATTTTGTAGTGTGTAAATCTGGAATTGAACTAGAATTATTTCAAGGTTTCACAGTAATCTCAAGTATTAAATTACACTAGCACACATTCAAGCTGATCTTACATGCACAAGTGAGCAGGTTCCAGCAACACAGAAAGCCATAATCAGTGGCACCAATAAGGTACTTGGAACATGTTAGTCTCCCAAAGCAGATGTTCCTACAGAAGTAAAAAGTCAAAACAAGTTAGTGACCTTCAGAGTTCATCTTTGTTTCTCTATGTAGCAATTACTAATAAATCACGAAAACCATTCAGTTACAATTTAGTTTTGACATCAAAATCAGAAGTTTGCTTTTTCAATTAACCTCTAGTAGCATGAAACTCCACACACAACTATCAGGTAAGTCTGATGATTTTAAGTATGCATAAATATATGAGGATTACATGTTTCTACAGCATTCCAATATAAAGGAAGGATTTTAAATACTTAAATAGATTACAAACCCATACATCATTTTAAGTGTTCACACTGGGACTGGAAAATAACTTCCATATTTAAAGAGGCCCTACTATTGTTTAGGAACCAGAAAGATAGGAGTAGTTTAAAAAAAAGTTATTATAAGCTGCTCCAGTTGAAGAAAGCATGTGATTTAATTTCTCAGTCTCCTGTTTGAGAATAACAGAACAGCCTTATGACTTCTAATGATCAAAGATTTTCAAAAAAAGCTAATAAGGGACAGAATTTGTGTATTAAAGCATAGCCCTTTGAAGCTATGCAAGTAATACAGTAATTAATTATATTCCTAGAGTAATTTGTTTCCTTTTAATGTAACAACTAGTAAAGGCTGTAAGAGGAGGCAGCTGGCATGGGAAAAGCTTGCCATTGCACCAAGCTGGTGGCTCACGTGCCTCCCACAGTTCTCCTGCACACCAGTTTCAGAATCACATTTCTCAATTTCTAGTCTTAGAGGACCAATATGAAACAGACTCTATCACACAAAAGAAAAGCTTACAAACACACACACAACACATGGAAGGGAGAAACCTCTGTATGCTGCTGATTCTTTGTGTCAATAGTCTTTAAAACATTGTGACCACAAAATGTTGCTGTCTTTTATCATGACAGCATACAATGGAGCATTGCTGCGGCAGTCTGCCAGGCAAACATGGATTTTCAACAGAGGTTAGAGAAGATCAAGATATGCATTTCACAGTACAGATAAGGTCATTATGCCTTTATGGTTCATTGATATAATTTCTATTTGCATGTATGCATACACGAATAAAGAACCAACTTCTTGTATTTATACTTTTCCAGGACTTTCATTCATCCCTGGATTAATGTGGAAAAAGAGAAGGGTTATCAACACAAGTGTGTTGATATCAATCACTATCAAGCACTAGCTTGATAGGGCTATCAAGCACTACTTGTGTGCCCCATGATACAGATTTAAGGATGGCAGGTACAGGAGACATAAGCAACAAGAAGGATCTGCAACGCTGGATCTTATTTTTAACCAACCACCTAAAAGCCATTTTAGTCTTTTCTATATATGAATTTAAGACTGTTAAATTCAATGTTTATGTGAACATATACAAGATCTTGGACTGCTATGAATTGATTCTTTCTGTTCTGAGAGTTCAAATGAGACATAAAAGAGCAGATGAAAAACGTACCTTATGTTTCCAGGTGGATGGCAAAATGTACACTTAAGATCCCAAGTAAGTGAATCCCATACAGTGACAGTTTCTTCAAAGCTAACAGCAAGCAAAGAGCCATCTTCTGAGAAGCAGCAGTTCGTAGCTTGGTAGTTGTGGTAGCTGCCTACAAAGTCACAGCTCCAGCTCACACTCTGCTGCACTGCGTTGAATGAACAAGCCAGTTAATTCAAGTCTATACATGATGAAAGAAGAATTCAAGTATTATTGCAAAATAGGCTCAAGAGCAAGGCAGTTTTCTTTCACCATTTTTGAAGAGTACAAATAATCTGCCCTGTTCAAGAAACAGCTGGTAGGGATTTCATTTGTCCTCAGTTTTGCATTTGAACGGCGAACCCTGAGAGTGGCATGGTACAATATTCATGCTTAGTTTGCCAACTCCATTAACTGCTCTCAAATAGGCAGAGGTTAGATAAAATGATACTCGAGTAGATTCAACACTTGTTGTTCTGAAACATTGTTGTACCTCTAGCAAGAACATGAGCATAACTCAAAATTTGAACACAGGCTGCATTTGAGTCCAACAATGCTCGTGGTTCATTCACAGAAGATTTGAGGATCACCAAGTGACCCACCAGCATGCATCCATGTGTTGGTTCACCTGCCACTGCATTCTGCTGGGACACCTTTCCCACTGTGGATAGTTACCATAAAATAAACCAGAGCAAAGTGATGTACTTACCACATTAACATACATTTCCCAGTATAAAATAATTCCTACAGCATGATTTTGAAACATTTGAGTAGGATGAGGAAAAAATGGAAAGTAAGTTCACCCTATGCTAAGATACCCTTTATATAATGGCTACAAGTTGATGATTAAAAGACCTGCCTGTAAAAAAAGAAAAAAAGAAAAAAGCCAGAAACAGTTGAGTATTTCTAACTGCATGGCACCATCTAGGGGCCCAGTGAGAGACCTGCTGCAATTAATGCATACCAGAGTGCATTCAGCTGAGGAACTCACTGGTTAACTAATATTTGCTGCAGAGAAGCTGCAGCATGTCAGTGCTTCTACCTGAGCACTCCTACTCTGCCCCACTGGGCAATACACCACAGCAGTCACCACTAATTGGTACTTCTACATGCACCATGAAACAGAACCCTGTAGTCACTTAAAATACACCCTGATGAGGCCAGTCAGCAGATACAAAACTATTTTGTGGAAAGAAACAAAACATTAGGTTTCATCCTCAACTGATACCACACTCAAGATCAAAGTACCTGCTCATTAAGTTAAGATATAATTTAGGCTCAGAGTAATTTATGAGAAAAGGCAAAACCAAACAGTCTTTCAGATACCATTGAGGGGGTTACTATTAATACAGTAAACAACACGAGGTTTTGTCTTTCTTCTCACCAGCAGCCACTGTTGAGGAGCAAAGAGCTTGGTAAGAGAAAGTCAGTTTGGCAAAGTTTGCCAAATCGAAACCCTAGCAGCTCACAAGTACTTTTGAACATGTTCTCACCTGCCCAGGAAAAGACAAACAGATTACTAAACTGCAAGCAGTTCTGCAAGACCACTATCACAGCTATTGGGAACATGAAATGACAAGACATCCAAGTGGCAGCAAAGTGCCCCTTCAGTTAAGTGTGCCTGACACTGTAATAACATTTAAGTAAATGGAAATTAGTATGTTAGAAATCTTTTGTATTTAACATCCAAAGGCACACAGAGCAATCAATACACATAAACAGATGGTCTGTTTGAAAGAACTGAACATCAAGCATGCCTTTCAAGAAGTGAAATTTGGTTATTAAAAGTATCTCAGAAATACCTAAATACCCATTCTATCATGTTCCAACACCTAATGGAAAGGAAGGATGTTCAAACAATGAACTCTGAAGTGGTGGATCTGTAGAATGGCAAAAGTGCTATTATTTTACACTAAGTCAACTCAAACAGAATACCACATTTCTGCATCCTGCTCAAGTCTCAAATGAAAAGCCTGCCCAGAGGACTGACAAAAATCCATTTTCTCAGCATGGAAAAATCATTACCACAAACAATTGTTTAACCAATGAACAAAGGCTGCCATTCCCTTCTGCAGCAGCTTGTCAAGGTCTCTGGCTATTTCAGGAACCTCCATATCAAACTGTAATACTGTGGAACTACGAGAGAACTCCATCACAGGATGCTCAGGAAAACACAATACTTCATGCAGAAGCAGATCAATGCATGGGACTGAGCAAATGAAGGCAGGGTCTTAATTTCTACAGCATGACTTCAAATGTCATTGCAGGCCCTTTCCAACTCAGGTTATTCTTACGGTTCTATGTTACAAAGTGTAAGTAAGAGTAAGTTATGTTTTGACCACGCTTACCTTCTGGATCAGTGTCTTCTACCATCACCCAGACTTTAAACACACAGTCTCTGCCAGTTGTTACCAGTATGAGAGAGTCATCTCCCAGTTCATCCATGTCACGAAAGCACATGTCTGTGATGTGGTTGTCATGGGGTGTGTTTATTCTGGTATTCAGCTGAAAGCTACAGGGAAAGAAAACATTCTATTTCATTTGGAACTTGGAGAAGACTTCAATTTAAGTTGATTCTGGAATGGGCAGGGAGAAGAGTAATCAAAGAAAGTTCTAATTAAGACAGCTAAATGGTATCACATTAACAGATCAGATTTCCCTAATGGCTTCCACACAGTAGTGCAGCACCAAGAATTTTCACTAGGCAAGTATCTCTCAAATACTCAGCCTGAACTCTGGGCAGTCTTTCCAGTACTTAAAAAATCAGTTACACAGTTGATCTGTGTAGTAGCTTTCTTTTGCCTTGTTTCTTCTTTAAGAAAATAACAATTTGTAGTCAAAATGTAATTTTTTTAATAGGAAAATTAGGGAAAGGGTATTGACCAGATGCATATGTTCGCTAAAGACAAAGATCAACAATAAAATGATAATCTTCTGTACCTTCTGAAGAGGGACTCATCAGTTCATGATGGGAAAACTTTATGAGCTATAGAACCATTCTGTCAGGTCCAAGATTTTTAATACCAAGAAAATATGTGAATTAAAGTCCCATGGTTACAATAGCCTCTAATTACTGTAAATAAAATAGATCCAGAGCAATTATTTCCCATGTGTATTCAGTGCAACTCAGTGCTCTGTTGCAGGGATTTGTGTGCCTGACAGCTGGAAGGGCAGCTGTATTCTCATTACCTTTGTGTCTCTTCATGGTAGAACCACAGCTTCAGCTGTAACTCGGGGTCAGTCACTTCTTCACTCTCCTCTATGGTGGCCAGCCAGGTGCCCTGAGCGCTGAACGCCACCTTCACCAGGTCCGACTGCTTGAGACCCGCCTGGTGGATGTACTGGCGCTGCACAATGTCCAGCTGCAAAGCAAGGCCACAGGTGTACTTTAAAATTCAGGTACACCTATAAGAGATACCACTCATAAAACCACGGAGAAAAGATGTTCTGAAGGCTCCAGTTAGACCTGACTGGGCTGTGGCACAAAACAGTACCCCAGCATGTGGGGAAAGTAGATTTGGGCATGTGCATTCCACAATGATGCAAAGTGAAGAAAGAACCAAAAATAATTTGAAGGCATTTTACCTAGAAACTTTTGACATTTAACAGGATAGCACACTGTTTTGAAGTACTTTTTTCAGTATCAATATTTAGATTTGCTTAGCAAGTGAAGTCTGAGATAAAGCCAAGAACATCTCAGCCTGGAATCCAGCCTTGTGGGATAACTACAACATTTTTTTTCCCATCTGCCATATTAAGTCTGCAAATAAATTCTGATGCACAAGTTACTTGACTGAGCAAATTAAAGTTTTGGTACAAGCCCATCCAACTTACACTGAACAACTGCTGGTCACTCTGGAGGGAATAGAACTGCAAGTGGCCTGGCTCTCCATTCAGGACCAAAGCTTTGGTTCTAGGATCAACCACTAGGCCAGTCTTGACATCCCTACCTGGAAACAAAAATCAGGTGACAAATGACCAAAGCTGTCAAGTAACACATTCTACTCTCTAAGTGGAAGATAAATTTTACTGCACTTACTTTTGATTAGCCCTTGAATACTTCTGGAAAACCTTAGGTTGCTGTTGATTATTGTAATTCCTGAAAGAGAAAGCAGACAAAGTCTTGCAAAAGGCACCCACCTCCTGGTGGGAAAGGAACTGTAACCATCTGTACTGTAAATGTATCCTTTCCCAGTTTATGTCACCCAGGTGGAAAGCCAAGTTAGAGCAGTCACCAGGCAAATTCACAGAACGGATCAAAGAGCAAAAGATCACTACAAGCATCTGTTTTTTTCAGATCAGTAATGAAATTTTATGCAGTTCCTAGTTAATTCATCCAAAATCAACAAAATAAAGCTCATACAGATTTGCATTTCCATTGAAGTGATACTTGGATGTGTTTTGCCTTACTGTTGTCTGTGTGCAAGGTGCAGCAGAGAGCGCCGTCAGAGGACATGGAGATGTACTCGATAGGAGACCCCAGCCGAGGCAGGAAATCCTTCTGGCACGAAGATTCATTGTGCCACTGGACTAGAACAGATTCAACTCCACCACTCAGCAACCTGGTTCCTTTTACAGCAATAAAAATACAGTTAAAAGGTTTTGCTTAAAAAGAAATAAAATCAGCAGCCTATGTCTTTGCAATGACAGACAGACATGAGTTTTGAGAAACTGTCACAAGCAAATATATATCAATCCTGGGCAATACACATAAATATGTTTCTCATTATCCCCTGTTCAACTGCTAGAGAAACTTGGATTAAGTAACAGGAACTTGTGTCTACAGTGAAATTTAAACAATGCTTTGGCAGTAGTAGATCCGTTACTTTCTGAATCAGCTGCGTATTTGTGTTAGGATATGGCTGAATTGTTCTCCTTCTGTATGAAGTATTTTGCAGTAAGAAATACCTTAAGATGAGTAGTTCAGATCACACAATTCAGATAAAAGCATAATATTTCTGACAGCAGGTTTGAGCTCACTCAAGACTGGCTTGTTTTATTTGGATGGAAGTAAAACTGGCAAGAACTCATCAGTATTATTCATGAAACAGAAGGGGAGGGCGAGTGGAGGTGAGGGAGAAGGGTAAGAGAAGGGATTAGATTTTTTTTTCTACCACAGAAGGCAGATATTTGACATTATGAATGCCCATAAAAAGATATCAAAAAAATAACTCATTTAATTTTTATTCCAGATCCTTCCTGGACATACTTAAAATACTTTTTAGTAAGTGGACAAACTTGCAACTTCTGCTGATTCTTCCCTCTCTGCTGCAGTCTTGAAATTTGAGAGGGGTTTTTTGTTTGTTGGATGGAGGTTTAATTTGAGGGTTTTCTTATTGCTTTGCTTTGGTCTATCTTGAACTCACCCTCCACAGAAAAAGCCAGATCCATGACAATATCATGATGCCAGTGCAGTGTGGAATATGTGTACTCTTTCCTGTGGTGGAAATTCCTCCTGTGTGGAGAGGAACAGAACAGTTCTTTACTCACAACAGTAACAACAGAGTAAACAAAAGGAAATATTGAATTGAATCAATTATATCATCCTGTCCTCTAACTTCTGGACTAGTTTATCCTATGCTCAAGTGATGCAGGAGGGAAGGAACCACACTACAGGTTTTCAGAACCCTCCTGGTCCACACCTCGCATCTGAGATGTACTGAGCAACTCAGTCCTGGAAGCAACTTAGCCATGTAATGCTTTTAATCATGTAGTTTCACTGGTATGCTCCCCTTAGGACTCTACCTGCCTATAATGAGTTATTTCAGCTGCTCTTGCATTACCTTTTACACCTAAGTTTAGATTCATGGAGCATAACTTAACATAGGCATTTTTTCCACTTGACATTCCTCTGTCAGCACTGCAGGTTCATTGCTCATTCTGACTTCTGAAAATGGCAATGCTAAGGACAAATCAGACAGTTTTGCTCAGGTTTGACTTAATTCCTACAGCCAGAGGAGTTTATGGGATACACAGTTAACCAAAGTGCACATACCAGAGGCGAATCTTTCCATCAGCATGGCCAGTTGCAATGCAATCCTCTGTAGGATGGCACACGACGCAACTGAAGTGATTGTCTCCTCCTTTTGTCTTCACTGTACTTAAAGAAAACCTTCAAGAGTTAAGAAAGTAACTTTAATTATAAGAGTTGGGTTTGTTTTTCTAAAACAAATCTTCAAAAGAATTAGCTAGTGCACATAAAAAATAATTCTGATTAGCAAAATTAAACATCTCCGTGTTGTTATGGTTACATGCACTCTCAAAAAATACTGACAGACTTATTTTTCTCTTGATTTCCTTAATTCTTCGCCTTCAATCAAGCTGAAAGAGTTTTTGCTTCTCTCTTTCTCTCCCTCTGCCCCTCTCCTTTTCTCCTCCTCCCCCTCCCACTTCCTGGGCCCTGCCCTAACTATGTCACTTATTTCAGCTCAGCACCAGCCTAATTATTTAACTGAAAAAAATACATTCCCGAGCTGCAAAGTAAGGTACTACTGCCACTGATCTGTTCATTTCTACAGGAAGCTTCCTACAGTGACTACATCCCCTACAGCAGAAAACCAAATACGAGATCATGTGTGCACACATCACGAGTTAATAAACATTTAGGATATATCAGACTGAATCAATACCTGACATTTTCATTCTCATTCTTACCTATTCAACAGTTTCCGTTTAAAAAAATAAACTTGGAGACTGACATCCTTCACTGATACCACATATGCACCCTGTTAAAGTAAAGCCATTTAGGATATACAGATTATGTTCTTACACAAGAAAAAACATAAAGCACATTTCACTACAAAGTACTTTACACTGGAGACAACATATAAGCTGATGTTAAGTAAATACTTTCCTGTTTTAAGTGTCAAAGTTTTGGAATTTTTTTTGTAATATAAAAGGAAGCATAGGTCTTACACTCATTCATTTACTTTCAGTTTTGTTTCAGTACTGCTGTGCTTGTATAAAGGCATAAACAGCATAGAGTTCATCTGAGAGGAAAAAAAAAACCCAACCAACCAACCCCCCAGAGAAGAAAAAACCCAAAGGTGAACGTACTTCTCTTCCAAACGCAATGTGCTTCACTGATGCACCCACACCATCCAGAACCACTGACAGCTCCTTGGCTTCCAGATCTTGGCCTGCTCCTTTTGTCAGCTTAACTGAGACCAGTTGGAATGTATCTGACCAAAGAAAAAATCTGTTTGAAACCAACAGTAGTACTGAAGAACGAGGACCAGACACTGTGTATCAGTGCAAGTGTAAGCAGAAATCAAGGGGAGCTGCACAGTATTTGCTCTTGCTCTGAAGTAGCAATATATTATAGGACACAGTAAGGCCAAGCTGTATTTATTGCAGACAAAATCCCATAAAAAATATCTAGGCATGCTATTAAATAGGACAAATCTATTTATGTTAATACTGCCTAAGGTGGGAGAATAATCTCAAGCACTCATACCCAACTTGAGCAGTATAACCTGTACCTTGGTGAGTAATGCACAAGGATTTACTGCATCTATGAGAGCACATCCATGCAGTACTTGCTTCAAAAGCAAAGATAAGCACTCTTCTAGACAAATATTGGAATGACAGACGTCACAAAATGAAAACAAGTACAAAATGCAGGACTACAGACATCCTCCACAGGATTTAAGAAGTATTTCACAATTAATGTATTAAAGCCCATTCTTGCAGCACACTGTTCACTGCTGGGACAGTGGCACAGACACAGAATGACTGAGATGATATGGATGATGCTACTTGTACTGTACCTCGTTCACCCTTCTTTGGAATGACAACAAACACCGAGTCCTCAGCACCAGCAGGTGTGTACAGTGCCAGAAGTTTGGATCCTACAGTGAAAGTCTGAAGAAAAAAAGAGAAGGTCATCAACAATTACTACATTTGTGTGTATGTCTTTAAAGTAACAAAATCATGTCTTGAAGAAACCTTCATGTATTAACTGAAATTATCGACCCCAAGTCAAATAAATACAACATTATTCTACCAAGGACTAATGCAAATGTTAAAACAGTACTAATAAAATATGAGGCATCAGATTTACTGAAAAACCTTTAGATACCTTACCCCTAAAACAAAGAAGAAGGCCCACCCAGAGGGAAGTATTTATCAGAAAATGTGAGCAAAAGGACAGTCAGCAGCCCACATTTTCAAGTCATTGTATCAATTCCTTTTGGCATATCCCAAACTGGAGCACACTCCCCCAGAGCTACACTGGACTCCAAGTTTTGTGTACACTACCTGTGCAGCAGGTAGCAAAGTCAGTATGTCAGTACATCTCCCATCTTCTTCCCCAAAAGAATCTGCATCATCATCATCATCACCACCCCACATTCTATTACTAACATAATTAGATAGGTTTTAGGCTGTGTTAATAGTAGAACAATCCATCTCAGACTGATTTGTGCCAATTTTTGACATGCTCTTAATAAGAATAACTCAACATACTTTAATGGGAATCCCATCCATGAAGTCCCACAGCTTAATGGTGCCATCGAGAGAGGAAGAATAGAGCTGAACAAAAAAACAAACCAAAAAAATCTATATAAGTAATAGCAATATATCAAAGCTGGATTTTACATACAATCACAACTGCAATTCCAGGTAACTGAATCCTACAAAACACAGGACAGACACCA
>VZTH01006317.1:1374943-1393434 GCA_013397815.1 Aleadryas rufinucha
GCTGATTGGCCCCGCCGCCGCCGCGCGCTGCGGGCGGGCTGCGCGCGCGCCCCCTCACGGAGACACGGGAGCGGCGCAGGTGGGGAACAGCCCCGACACCGGCTCATCGCCCGGACCGTGGCANATATAAGTAATAGCAATATATCAAAGCTGGATTTTACATACAATCACAACTGCAATTCCAGGTAACTGAATCCTACAAAACACAGGACAGACACCAGCTCTGTGCTGCATTCAAAGAAGGTGCAAGGGAAGTACAACACTATTACTCTAGTTCGAAATGTGCATTGTCACAAAGTGTGAATGCACAGATACCCATCATGTGAACATCTAATTCTACACAAGCAATATGCAGATCAGTCCCTCCTTGTAAATAACTCTTGTTTATATATAGACACAAAAAAGCCCAAGCAAACTAAGCAGGGAAGGCAGGCTGGGGGCAGAGGGAGCCACTGGGCAAGTTAAAGGGATTTAGTCACATCTGCATCAGTACCAGCAGATACAGAGCGGGGAACACCAACCTCAGTATTTCTAATTTTCTCACGTTTCTTTTACCCTTTCAAGCAAAGAACCGGAAATTTTGCTCTATTTCCGTTTTGTTGTCATTCCATTCAAGGAGTGTAATCCACACGACATTGCACGTTTGTGTTTATAGGAAACTGACACAGCTCTACCCTTCCTGTCAGATTTCAGCGAAGCATCAGCTCAACGACGCCCTAATCACTCCCAAACTCCAGCCAGCAGCGGGACAGCCCCCGCGGAGGCACGAAAGGGTCAGGGGCACCCCGGCCATCCCCAGCCAGACCTCCCCCCGCAGACCTGCATGTGGTTGTGCGGGTTCAGCTGGATGCCGGTCACCAGGTCGGCGTGGCCGCCCATGAGCCGCAGGGTCTCCTCGGTGCTCACGCTGTACACCTTCACGAAGTCCCCCGAGGTGCACAGCAGGTACCTGCAGGGGGGAAACGCCGTTACCGCGGCGGAAAGGGCCCGGGCGCCCCGCGGCAGCCGCAGGCCGCGGGGACACCGGCGGGCAGAGCTCCGCTCGGAGCTCGGGAGCCCCCCCGAGCGCGGCAGCCCCGGCCCCCCGCCCCACTTGCTTGCAGTCGGCGGAGAACACGGCCCTGGCGCCGCGCACGGCGCTGCCCNGCAGAGCCAGCCCCTCACCTGCCCATAGCCTAATGTCAGTTTGTAGAGGGTGCTCCGCCCTCCATTAGTGCTCCTGCCGAGCGCCCCTCAGAGCGCTGGTGACTGTGGGGAGCTGCGGAGGTGCTGCCCCTGCCTGGGGGATGCTGGCCGTGCCCACTGCCATGCTCACCCCTTCGTCTGAAACATCCTCTGGCCGCTCTCCCCGGCCATTCCCAGGATAAAAGGTGGCGGGAGCGCTGAGCAGGGCTGGGTTGGGCTGGCCCGTGAGGGGCTGTGCCGCTGTCATCCCCCGAGCACTCCGCTCCCTCCTGGCCTCAGGGCGTGGCACGGGCTGCCAGGGCACTGCAAGGGAGAGTCCTCTGGCCGGGTCTGGAATTGCGCCTGTCTGAGGAGAAAAATGCGTTAACTCCCTTGTTTAAATGGGCAGAAAGGCTGAACAGAGGAAACTGATGGGTAATCTTTGCTAAACCCCCCTCTCGTTCGCCGACTTGGACGAGCTGAGGGTTTGCTGAGTTACGGAGCACATCGTGTTCTCGTATCTGGAGGAAAACCGCTGTCAGAAGCAATGTGAATGTCTGGAGTACACCGTGATTTATGGTGTCTGGGCCCTTCACTGCTGCTTTGGAATAGCAATTGCAGTTCTCGCACAGCTGTGTAGTTTTGGCGGCTGTTTACGCGATAGAAGGTATCTCTGGTATGCTTGTAATAGATTTTTAAACAGTCACCCTTCGCAGACAGTAACAGGGACAGGTGCGTTCTCGTGGGGGGGGAGTAGTTGTGATCGTCCTGCTGTAAACCAAGTTATGTCCTTTTCTTCTTGCCTGCTGACTGCATCCGAGTTCAGAGGTTAACTAAGGATTGTGTAGGGACAGTAGCACACACCGTGGAGTATTGTGGTCATAGGGAACTGGGGAAGGGTGTGAGAGAGCATAATGCACCCAGAAACCTGGCGGCCAATCTCAGATGCTTTGACAATTAAACAGGGCACTCTCTCTGGCGCTGAGCAGCATTTACAAGTTCTGCCTAATTGCATTTGGATTTAACCGTTGTGTCGTGCTCTCATTCTGGTGAACATTTTAGAACCCAAAGGTAGATGCAACCTAGTGCTCCTCCTTATGGGACAGTACAGCATGTCCGAGTTCTGAGCCAGAGGCACTGAGTAAAGCCAAAGTTCTGTCACAGGGGGAAAAAGCAAGGTCTCTAGGAAAGGACAGTCCCTTTAATCCACACTATTATGTTAATGGGACTCATTAGTCCAGGTCTACACTAAATGTAGTCAACTCTAGTTAAAGCACAGAAACTTGGCCTGCTCATCTTTCTCCTTGATAAAGGACAAAGGCAAATACATATGTTTTTGTGCTGCATATTTATTTTTATCATTTTAGGAAATCTGCCATAAGCTTTGAAGCTGATAAACCATGTAGAGATCAAGACTACCCCCAGACATATATCCTAGGGCAGGAACACAGATAGATAAAACAAACCACCAGCACCAGTGCAGGGCACTGTTCTCCCACAGCACTGCCACTGCTTTCAGCACTGGGTTTCTCTGCTTCCAGCAACACGATTAATTCGATTTTCCTTCTCACACTTCAGGAGAAAACCCAGTAATGCAGCCACAATTAATGTGATTTCAGTAGCAAAAGACCACTTGCTAGTTATTATATACAGGGTTTTTTCAACTGTAGATGCTCTGTGTAATTGTTCCAAGTAATGCTGCCCGAAGTTAGTAGTGCTATTCTAAATATGGAACATTACTGTGAATTAGATTGGGTCACTATGGCAGAGTTTAAAAGACTTTTGTATTCAAAGTTAAAATGGCTGCAATAAATTTATTAGGAAATAATAAATAATAATTGTAAATAATTAATTATGTGTACTAATATATAATGCATAATTATATATAACTATTAATAAATAATAAACACACACATGGTGTGTTTTAAAAAAAAAGTAGTTTGTTTTTTTTTTAAATGCACTCAGCATTTTAGTTCATTGTCATAACCTGTATTTCAAGTGTGGTTTGGTGCACAGGTGTATAAAGAACCAAAGCTGACCTGTACCAGTTTTTGGAAGTTGAGGTAGTAGGAGATATTGAAACTATCTGGTATTCAAGTGAGTAAGCAGCAAAACTAATCTTACCTGTTGTTTGTTTTTATTTGTTTGAAGTGGTGGCTTTGCATGCTTTTTCTAATTTATTTGTTTAAATTTACATTTCCAGTATACAAAATTCATAGGTTTGTCTGTCTGCAGAAATTTGCTTTCGTCTTTCCCAAAGTAGTGACTTGATTCAGTAAGGATTCTAGTGCATTCAGCTGATGGTTATTTAGGAGGAATTAATCAACTGAATGTGATTATAAGTATTACAAGGTGTATTTTTGCAAATTTATTTTAAAAATTATACTGCAATGAATTGAGCAAATAGATCATAGATCATAGCAAATAGTATTGGCCAAAGATTTGTTTGCATTTAGAATTCACTGTGTGATTGTGTAAGTAATTATAGGTAAACTAGTTTGAGAGAATGCAGCTGTAGTTCTGAGACATCTATTTTTAATGTTGTAAATAAAAATAGAATAATTTAAATTATGTTACAAACTTAGAAGGAAATCCTTCAGGCCAAGAGGCAAGTTCTTTTTAAACAAGTGTTACTAGTTAGGTTTATGTACTCTGTCTAGACTGTAAGTTTCTAAACTGTTCCAACACTTGTGAAATCCCATGTAAATAATACAGTGTAAGAGTGATTGAGAGAAAAAACCGTTGTGACTTCAAGGAAGCAGAATGACCGTCGCTTAAGGCAGGGTGTGATACACTACAGTACCACTGCAGTTCGTTAAGTCAGTAGTATAACACAGGACAGATATCTGATTTGAAGTGCTAATTACATTTTATATTTGACTTTTTTTCAGCGGGTTTCTTACTTTCCTGTACCCTATTTGATCTCAGCCTTGCTCCTTAATAGAAAATCCAGCTATGTATCACTGTCTGAAGCCTGGAAGCTGTGATAACTCCCTTGCTGTCCCCTGCACTCTGCTTTTCACTCTGCTTTCTGGGATGCTGATTGGCCAACATTTCAACATGGGACAATGTATCTAGTACATTTCAAATTCCATTCTGTTTGTAAACTCCACAGTTGGTCTTGAATAGCTTTTTGTCTTCCATTTGGTGTCTTTCTCAACCAGCTTGTGGCTGCAAAGAGACGAGGGTTCTGAAATACATGCCTTGAAGTCTTCTGTAAGGAAATCAGTGATAAGAAAGGCTGCATGTTTAATAATGCCTTCATTTAGGAGGTGATGTGACTGCCTCAAATAATTGAGTACTGATTTGCCTAAGTAAATGTAAAGCAAAGACAGTCTACTCATATTTTGACTTCAGTCTGGGGAATATATTTATTTGAAGGGAAATCACATTGTTTTCTTTGTGGTACACAAAATTTAGCATCTCATTTGCTGAAAGAAAAATCAACATGACAGAGATGAGAAGTGAGTATGCGGCAGGAACACGTGGTGTTGTGGGAAGCTCCTGCAGCGGGGCACATAGTTTTCAAGCTGGCAAAGCCGATCTGAGGGGAGGGGAGGCTTGTTTTATAGAGAGATGATGTCCCCATTATAGCAACCAGTCAAAGCCGCCGTCAGCACTAGAGGGTGCTGAAAGAACGACTGCAACATGAACAACTCCGTACTTGAAGTCCGGAGCTCCCGAAAAAGGGAGCTTGCCAAAGGTGCGGTGCCCCTCAGAGCTCTCTGTTCTGACCCAGCCTTGCCATAAGCAGCACACTGGTGTTCTACTGGATCCGCTGCTGTCAAAGGGAAGGCAGGCGCCTTGTAATGACACTGTTGTGTGACACGCTCTGTTTCCTTAGCAGTGCTCAACAGGTGATGGCAAAACAAGTGTAAACACTTCAATCACTTTTTCAAAGAAGTTTTGTTTAGAAATATCTTTAAATAAAGGGACTAAGCATATGGTGAGAATGAGTAGAGGCAAACTTTATAAACAGAAATTTGAATCTTGATAGTGATTCTGAAGTTGGTCTTTAAAATAATTTCACCTCTGTATGTTTTGGTGTCTGATAAATTGTGAAAGAGTAAATAGTATACTTTCAGTTTAATTTAAATAGTTGATTTTGAGTGTCGTTTTTTCTTTTGAAGATCATAAGACTGTTTAATACTACAGAGTTCTTGATTATAATGTCATCCCATACTAGTTTGATTTTACAAGTCTCTAAGTACCTTGGAAATATTGGCCAGTAAGTACTGAAGTACATTTAGTTTGATGATAGAGCTGTTTGGAATTTTTGTTACCAACTTTTTAAAAAAAGATCTCATTTATCTAGTAAGGAGGTAATGACACAATGAGAAGCCTTGCAAGTAAATAAAATGGATATTTCATATGAGAATTTGATAATATGCATTCCACTGAAATTTCTTCCCATTTCATGCATTCCTCTTTTTTCCTTTTAATGGGAAAAAGGGAATAGGATCTGTTTTCTGACCATTTCTAGAAGTTAGAATAGAAAATACTGTAACATATAATGACAGCAGGAGCTCACCTTGGGATTATGTGGATGTACTTGACCTTTTCTTCATTCATTGGACTGTGCTTTTCCCTTTGGAAAGGGCATTTTGTGGAGATGTGGTACCAGCTGACCTCCATACAGCCACAGCTGGGCTGTTGTATCCAGGTTGTGAATAATCCTCTGGCCTTGCTATGGTAACTCTATATGGTCCTGCGTATGTGTTGTCCCATGGTGGTTTTTACAAGCTGTGCATCATCTGCATTTTCTGCATCTGTATGTGCCTTACACTGAGGCAGTCATAGAAGAGTCAGGGTTTCAACTGGAGGAAAAGTGCCTGGTAGATAAACTGCTAAAGGTCTTCTAGATTAACCCAATAGACAGAGTGGAGACAGTGTCGCTCCACATGCATTTTACAGCTCACTTCCCTAATTGAAAAACAGAGATGATGTCTTGTACACATCTGTGATGGCAATGGCAGTCAAATCTCGTGGCTATTAACTGCTTATTAACACCAGCCAGGTCTAGAGGTGTGATGCTGGTTTTGTGTTCTGGTGTCTCTCCTGTATTCTGGTAATGAAAGAAGCTCTGAAATAAATGATAATAAGTAATTTCCTAATTAGCTATGACACTTAAAGACTTTAAGTTACTTTATCAATAAGGCATTGGCTACTGCTGGACACTTTTTCCTTTCCACAAAAATGCAAACAGAGCAACTCATAACTGCTGAAAGAGATGTTGAGTGTTCAAAAGATAACCTGAGAAGCAAAACAGAACCTGCATCTCTAACTTCCTTCTGAACTGAAACTGTTCAGTGCAGAGACTCTGCTATGAAAAGACAGACATGCTCTAAGTATATCCTATTGTATGTGGAGGTCTTGCTTCAAGGGTTTGTTCTTTAAACAGTGGCTGTTAGTAAACAAGGATAGAGCTTAAGGGGAGCAGAGCTAAAATGGACCTCAATCTTATTCACATCAAGCAGCTGCTGAATCTTTAGTGTCTCCTGTCTTTGAAGGTTTATTTTTTTCTTACCAGTTGCAGAGGAGACAAAGCTTTCTTCAGCTAGAGAAGGTGAGTGCTGCAATAGTTACAAAAAGATTCTGGCTTAAAAGGAGAGACTCTCAGTCTTTAAAAAACTTTATGCCTGTAGTCTAACAAATGTTCACAGCCTTTCCTCTGATACAAACCAGCTGTAACCATGCATTACTGTGTGTAAACAGTGTTCTCCTGCTATAAGTGTTTCCAACAACAGAGCAGGAGATACAGGCTTTACTGTTCTCTTCTCAACTGACTCGTGTTAATTCCCTACTACTGATAATCACCCCATTTAAAAAAATCCTGTCCCACTCTTGAAGCCAGCAAGAACAGGGGCCAGCACTGGATTACACACCCAGTGACGGGGTGAAAGCTGCTCTAAGAGACTGATGGGGTCTTGGTGCAGCTTTTAATGTCTTTGTGAAAAGTCTCATTGCAAAATCTTGGAACTCATGGAAACAATGTACTTTTTATGCATTCATTCATCAGGATAACCATGGCACTGCTTTTCAAGAAACAATTCATTGAGCAAGTATAGACTCTTCTTTTTTTTCTTCAGTATTTCATTAATTAATTTTAAATTATTCCTTACTGGAGGTGGTTATCTTCAATGGGAAAGAGCTCTGAGATGAGCCTCAAGGGTTAACAGCTCAGAGTCAGTGATACTTCAGAACTGGGGGGTGTCCTAAGTAATGTAATATAATGGGGCAAGTAAATATCCACTTTCCCTTTTCTGATACTGCAACTAGCAGGGTTACTTGTTTTTTCCTCTCATACATCTATTTCTTAAAAGAAATGTACCCTCTACTTTCTTTCTGAATTTTGTACTGATGCCTTGGCATTTGTTGCATCTGTCTGACACAAATGGGCTGATTCTGAAGGATGGGTGTCCTTTACTATTCATGCCTCCTCTGAGATAAACAATGCCCACAGAACTCTTGTTTATAAGTGTATTCAAACTGAGGTAAAACTCATTTCCCAAATTATTTCCAAGCACCAACTCCAGATGCCTATTGTTAAGGTTTGGATTTTTCTCTTGCAGCAGCTGCAGAGTGGATTTTTTTTGAACAGTTGTATAGAGTTTCATAGCAGGGAAAACTCTTTTTGCTGCCAAATGGTTGTTACCATGATTTCTATTGAAAGTAGGATTTTGGAGGGTACAGTGAGTCCAAACGTGCTGTTTATTTCAGAGTTGTGTGGTATCTTTTAATGCACAATGTTTTTAGTAGCCTGAGTAAATGCTGCTGCTTTAACTGACAGGAGAAAACCAACATGAACCATGAAGTATTCAGAACTGGGGCTTTGTAACTGTTAGAAACAGCAGTCAGTCATCATGGAATAGCTTTGTATTTTAAGGCCTATTGAACTGACAAGTGTAAATCAACAGGATAATATCTCCTAGCTTACATGCAAGTAAGAGGTTGTGTGAAGTGTGGTTTAGGCATTATACCCTCCAAATTCTGTCCTGCCTAACCCAGACATGGCTGCTCACTTGTAGTACTGCATACCTGCTCTTTTCACATTCTTAATCCACAGGCACTAATTCTATCTTCTAAAGGATAGAAGGATCTTCTAAAATGGTATAGATGCCATGATGGTTTTTTGCTTTTTATATATACCCCCTCTATATACTCTTTTATAGAACTTTTATGTATTCTTAGGGGCCTTTTAGCCCACATACTTCTAATTCTTCAGGTTTGATAAGCAGCATAGACCCAATATTCCATTAAGCCCCAGACACCAAGGTCTTCTCTGGAACACATTTTGTAAACTAAGATAGGCCTGTCCAGGGGGGAAAGTTCCTCGGGGAGGGGGGTTCGCTCAGCCTCTCATTGGGGAATCTTTGATTGATATGTCAATTGGTAAAGCCTATAATGTTATACCCAAACTATGGTGGGTGTGCATTTTGGGGGGTGCTCACGGAGGTGTATTTGGGTGTGCATTTGGATGTGCATTCCAGTGTGCTCCACCTGGACGGAGTGCACCAAGGATCCTTAAAATAAATGCCAAGGTAAAATCCCCTTTTCCCCTTCTAACAGTGTTTGGCTCTTGATTTTAAGACCAAGAAAAGGCATCAGTATGCACATCTGTTATATCCTTTACATACTCTTTCCCAAAGTTTGCTCGAACTTGGTAGTTGGTGGAACAAAGATTGCCTTTGGGTTTAGGCTCATGTTGCCTTTAGCAATTGTTGCTATCATTCATGTTGTTCTGTAGCTTTAATTAGGGCATGTTTTTTCTGAAGGCTGCATGTTCTACTGGCACAGCATGCTCCAGATCCACAGTGCACTTGGAGGGCCCTGACAGAGGGAGAGCTCGTAGTAATGAACTGCAGCTGATTTTGTGGCTTAGAAGGAAGGTATTGCTCCAATGAACTGATAAGGATAGCACCATATTTTTGAAGGCAGGAGTAGCACTGTCTTTGCTGTCTTCAAATGATGGCAGGTCTTATTGAAGGCTCCCAGCATAAGTAGTTGCATGAACTTCTGGACTTGTTTCATGCTATCCCTGAAATTCATTCTTGTAGCAAGAACCTGAGGCTGCTACAAACCATACTTTTGGTTCATTTGGAGCAAACACTGTTAAACTCCCCTACTTTTAGAAGTCACAGAAGTGGTGGAGTTTACCAGGCATAGGATACAGTTTATAATTAATTAAATGGAGGTGAGAGAAAATGCTCTGTGGAATGGAAGCATTCATTTGGATTACTTTGGTATTGTTCATGAACAGTAAGTCAGTCTTCTGTTCCAAATTATGCTGAAATATAGTTTTGTTCTCTTTCTGTTGGACAAAAAAGTCTTTTTATGAATAAGCACCTTAGGTTGTATAGTTTTAGGGCACCTTTGTAAATTTATGTAAATTTAAATTCTTTGCACATGGTGGTAAAAGAAATCTTGATCTGATTTACCTGGGTGTGCATACTTGTTATTCCTGTCAGAGAGAATCTTTCTGAGATACTTGTTCTTCTAAATTCTTACCCAAACTTTTTTTTTGTTGCAATTATTTGCTTATTTGTCTTGGTTCCATTTCTCTTTTCCCTTCCTGTAAATGCCTTCTCCTATCTTGACTATGTATTTAATTCATGGCTTGCTGTGGGTAAGTTAATACATCCTCAAGCTATTATGGTTTCTACGGCAGATTTTAGTTTGGCCTTATTACTTCAAATCCTATTCTGTCCTCTTTGAAGGTAATTCTTATAAATTCTTGTGGTATGTTCTGTGTAGTTTCACTTCTAGATTCACAATTGCCTTTCATTGTCTTCAGTGCTATTCTGCTTGTGAACTGCAGTAAAACTGTTAAATGTTTTATATGTTTGGGGTTTTTTTTTGTGAAGCTATATGTGTTTACTGTGCTACTGCTATACTTTTCTTGCTTAACATACTATTCTTTTTCATTTTCAAATTGTTTTCTTCCAAATTTCAGATCTTTCACTAGTCTCTTGATCAGTATCAGTGGTAAATAAAGTGATACTCCCTAGCAATTTCCACTGTCTCTGAAGAAAAAAGTCCCCAGCACAGTCCACAGACTAGTGTGTGGTGTGTCCTGCTGTTTTGCTGCCTTAACAGGTAGGTGTCTGGGTGGCTAATGCCCTTTAATTTCAGCAAGATTCTGCCATATGCCCACTTCTATCAGTTAGATTGACATACCACATAGGTATTTCCCATCTCAGAGATGAATAAATAAGATCATATTTGACATTTGTGGATAAATATTTTGCCTCCATTCTTGCCTAAGACTTGCAGCTGTCATAATTTAGGAGAACTCATGGTTACTGGCTGTGAAAGGCCAGACAGAGCTCCTGCCAGAGCCATGAAAATCTTCTCTTTGGTCAGCCAGCAGACTGGCTGTTGAGCAATTTGAGACCCTCCCTTTCTCCAGAGACTGGATATTTTGTTACTGCAGTGCTTCCAGGCACTCCTTCATGGAAGAGAGAAAGCCATTGTAAATGTTTAGTGTCTCACATGATGGTATAGGAGGAACTGCAGAACTTGGCTGGCAAGACAGAGTTTGATAAGTACTCAGGCTCTCTGTAAAACGGATTGTTTGTTAGCCACATGATGGCTTCTGTGGAATCTGTGCTCTTCAGTAATTATCAGGCCTGAGGAGCAGGACCAAAGCTTATAGTTTGCAGGTTAAATAATCTTGCCCTAAAGGATGTGCAGCCTTTGAAATATCCAAAATAATCTAGACTGTCAAAGTAAAATAGCAAAGGTATCAGCAACTGACATTTTTGGCTGAATTTTCTTCCTCTGTTGAGCACTAAGGTCTGTAGACAAAAAAAAATTCTGAGAGCTCCACAAGAGAGTGGCTGCCAAATACAACAAAAGTTTCCTGTGCAAATCTAGAAAGCCAGGTTTCAGTCAGACTTATGGCAATTGCTGAAATTTGCTTACATCTGCATTATTTTTTGATTGGGTGTGCTTCAGACCCACAGGGGTAACAAGTTTTTAACTTCGTGAATTACGAATTTTCAATTTAGATGGAAAAAAATTGCAAATAGTATAAGAGAAAACCTTATTAAATGGTTTGAATGAAATGTCATGTGGTTTACTTTTACTTGTATGCTGCCATTTGTTACTAAGAGCCCACAAGCAGAAGAACTCCACTACTGTTGTATTTATAAACTTTTTCCATGGGCAGTGCTGCAGGTTCTTCCTGTTTTCTGTTACTTGAAGCCAATTGAATGTTACTGATGAAAGGTATCTTCTGGGTATTGCTCTTTTATGATGTTGTAACAAAAAGTGTTTTGTTCCCCACTAGCAGACCTTCCTAGCTGGGTCTGGTGGGCAGGTATCTGGCACCAGCTGCTTAGTTGTGTCATTTTCCTTGTTATTCTGTTCCTTGGGTGCGTGTTTTGATGTCGTAAGAAAGATTTCTCTCCTGCTTATGCCCCGCGCTGTGGTTGTAAGTCTCTTACAGGTTTGTGCAGGAGTTGTGGTTGAGACATAGGTGTGTGGAAGAAGCTGAAGCATAAGATAAAATAAAATGGAATAATATGAAAGTTCTGTGACAAACCCTTCTGTTTGATATGGACTCATCAACAAAAATATTTTTCTCTGCAACGTAGTATCTACACTTCAGTTGTAAGCTAGGCTATTTGCTGCCTTGGAAGCCCAAGGGAAATAAATGTTTTATGCATACTTTGTCACACTGTAGATTAAACAGGCTTTCAGTATAGACCCTCCTTTGACCCAGGATGTCCTGATGTCAAAAACACAGTCACCTGAAACTAAATTGGAATAATCTTGAAACAAATTCACTGAAGCTTTAATTTCCTTTTTTATTTGTGGATGCATATGGAATAATAATTTTGCTTCATAACTTCAAGCTGAAAAATAACTTTTCATATCTGTTAAGATTTTCCTTCAAATGCATTTAATATTTTATGCTCAATTCCTAAGAGGCATGTTAATGTTAGGAATGGGGGAATGAAAAAGGACCTCCTCTTCTCAAGGACAGATGAAAAAATTTTTTTGAATTGATTAATTTTTGTCTCTTGGTGACTTTGAAAGCTAGAGGACAGCTGTTTTTTCCAGTGGCCAGAGAAACAATGTATAAAAAATACAGGAGGCAGGGCAGGAGAGTCAAGACAATGAAGCAAGGTAGTGTGAAGATGAAAGCATCAAGTTTTTCTTTTGACAATATTGAAAAGGCAGTAGCTGAACAGAGCATATGTTCAGTGAGGGGACAAATGTCAGTGTGGAATTACAGCTTTCTGACTTGTTAAGCACACCAGGAATTCTTAGAAAAGAAGGAAAGACAATGTTCAAAGCTGAATGTTGTGAACTATGATTAGTCTGAAAAGGCAAGTCCCCATGTTGAAACTCTTAGACTTAGCAAAGAGGAGTGTCTTTCCCTTTGTGCCCCATATGGAAGGATCTGAGAAGATTTAAATCAAGAGATAGAAGAGATGTTTATGGTATGTCAACAGCACACCAAAAAGCAGTTTGTACTTGTGGTGGAGGATCAGCAGAAGTAGAAAGGACTCAGAAGGGCATGAAACTGGATTACTTTCATCAGACCTTTCTGTGAATAGTCACTAGCCTAGAGTTTTGGCAATGTGTTGAGCCTGTTGAAGAGATGCCATACTGCTGACTGCCTGTGCTGTGTGGGTGAAATCAGAGATCCTAGCTTTCACTATCGTCTCCCACTTCATCAGCCATAAAGTAACATACAGTCTCAAAGAAGTGAAAACTGCCCACCTGATCTTTCACAAAATAACAAAATGAACCTATTTGTGGCAGCAAAAAGAGAGGCCTTTTTTTATCAGGATCTTTGTATCCCTCCCAAAGGTTTTTCACTAGCAGTCTTAGTACAGCACCAAGTATGAATGTCTAACTTTTCAGTTTGCGCCGAATAATCACAGAATTGCATGCAACCACACTGCAATTCCATCAAAATGGACAAAGTACTTGAGTACTTAAGGTCTGTTTACCCTGAATAGGAGAACAGAAGGACTTTTATAGAGGTTTATTTCTATATACCTTGTGGATGATGCAACGTACATAGAGTGAAGTGAACTTACCTGAGGGGAGTGTGGTGATAATCTTTTTTTAGGACTTGCAACATCATGCAGTCTGGAGGAAACCAGCCCTTTTGCTTTGAGGATAATTTGAAAAGCATCTGTTTTCAGATGCTTTCATCAGGTCATGCCATTAGAAATGGAAGTGCTGGAAATATTTTTGATGGGAATTATGCAGTGGAAAAAGAATGCAGTTGTATTTCAAAGAAGTGTGCAAAAAAAAGTGGGCTTCTAAGCACGTCAAGCAAGTTTAAATGTATGAAAATCAAACTGTAAGTGAACTTGATAACTTGCATCTTCAGTTCTGATGTGAAAGTGGCATTTTGATGAGCACTGTTGTTACTGAGTTTAAATTATTTTGTGTGAAACTCATTCTTGTATTAAATTAGAATTTTATCTAGAACTCATATGGTATGGCCTATATTTGCTTGAGACTGATGTCAGATGCACAGTGAGATGGTACCTTGAGATGTATTTTTAATGGGATTTTATATGTGATACTGAGGCCATGATATTCTTTGAGAGCAACTTCCATAGCTGCTGGAGCCTGCTATGCTGACTTGTTGAATGTGAGGGTACCAATGTACCTCCAGAGCTGGGGAAGTCATGGTGACAGTGTCAGAACTGGAGCATTCGCTTGCAGCAGATCTGCAAAGAGGAGACAGAGACAGGTCATTAAATACCACCTGCAGAGGCTATTGCCAGCATCTGCAGATAGCAGAGACTGGCATCATGATTAATGAGGAAAAGGACAGATTTTACCCAGAGAGGGTATTCTGGATCTCTGCATCAAAAGGGTAATGCCAAATAATGCCTTTTTCTAACATGTAGATAGAAACATCTGTCATTGGTGCAGCACATGAGAACAGCCTGGGGGAAATGGTGATTGTCTGTAGGAGCTGGAAGTGATGGATTCTCAGGTGACTGTGTTGGAAGAGTTGGATATGTCTATAGCTAAGAGAGCTTGGATGTGTCTGGGGAGGACATGGTGATGATACTTGTGTTTTCTTAAGTACTGTTTCCCTCTCAAGTTACTCAGTTTAAATGCATACCTTTAATTTAAAATGCATTAAAGAAACTAAAACTAAGATCATGCATGATGTTGTTAAGGCTTATTCTCTCAGGTAACTAGGTTAGTATTTACAGAGAAGACCTGTTTGTCCAAACCTTGACAGCAGTGTTTTCAGTTTGCTTCCAAAGGTAAAAGGAAAATCCAAAGAAAAATCAAAAGACAAAATTTGTGTGGTCTAAGTTTGTTGGAATGCTAAATGAGGGAGATGAGAGAAGAGAAGGAAGGTGCTGGACACTCCTTGGCTAGAAGGGCTAATATGAAATGAAATTCGAAAACAAATGAAGACAGGTGGATGAATAACTTCTGTGCAGCCTTCGGGTGCTTTTGTAGGTTGTTTTGGGTTTTTTTTGGTGGGAGGTTGGTGTGGTGGCAGTGGTTTTTTTGGTTTTTGTCTTGGTTGGCTGTAGAAATCTTGATTTCTGTTCAGTGTTAAAGGTATGGAGTGCTAAAGCAGGGAATCTGAGCAGGATAGATGCCAGTTTAATTGCTCTGCAACGGTCAGGAGTGTGCGACCCCTTGGCAGCTGCCCTGCGTTCTGGCAGCAGGCTGAGGGACAAGCAGGCAGAGGAACAATCTCATCAGTTTTTCCACTGAGCTAGCTCCTGAGCACCTAATGTTACACGCTGGTGTCTAATAAATTAGCTCTCAGAATGTGAGTGGGGAGAAGTTACAATTTCTGTACAGCAAGAGGATATATGTTTGAATATACACTGTGTAGATACTGATAGCTGCTCAATAAATAGTCACCATAGCAGGTGCTAAAGGGCATCCCCGTGTTTGAGCTCTGGGGAGAGTACATCTGTGATATACATTAGGGAGTCTGCACCAGATTGTACTGTTCCATGGTGTTTATGAGTTCACCTTTATCTACTTACGCTTTCAAAATCCCTTTCTCTGCTTTCTTTGTCCCAGCTCCTGCTTTTGGATTCAGGGGTCAGCCCTGATTGAATAAGTTTGCATGAAGTCAGCTCCTAAGTCGTCCTCCCCATACACTGAGAGGTGCTTTGGCACAGAAAAGAGGAGTGGCAGGAGGCTAATGAGTCATACCCAGCTGTTAAGTAAGATTTATGTTGATCAGTTGATTGAAAACAAAATAGTGACATTTTTGTTTTGAATGAACTGCAGAGTCTTCTACTTCCCTTTCATAAGGGTCCTTCAGCTATTTTCTAGCCATGCTTTTTAGTCCCAGGAGACCTTACCATAAGTAAAGAGAAGGTTGGAAATAACTGGCCCTTTGCTTAAAGGCTTAACTTCAATTTTAAGGCTGTCCCCTGTCAAACAGAGGATCTGCTTTCCAGAATGTGACTCATAATCTTTAAAGAAAATAAAATATTAATTACTAGCTGAAAATGCTAATTGCTAACTGCTCAAGCAAGGGGTATTCAGGATAGTCTTCTATAAAATTTAAGTGAATTCCTTTTAGTTCTCTCTATGCTAAGAGAAGCCTAAATTGTGTGTTTCCATTTGGCCTGTGGGAGTACAGCTGAGACTTGAAAAGATACACTTTAAGAAAAATGTTTTGTTTTGGAGAAGTGATCACTTCTTCTGAACTGAGACCGGAGTGCCAAAATGTGTATGGTGCTTAGGCAGGAAAAGGGCAAAGCCTGTATGTCATCCTAAATAAACTAGCTCCTCCTAGGTGTGTGTAGGAAAAAGATTGACTTGTGCTAGGGTGAAAGGTACAGCACTGTTAAAAAGAAAGGCATTCAGTAGTTGGGAGTTCTCTAGCAGTGAATTTGTTGTGGTCCTTTTGTTAGTTTGTGAATGATAATGAACAATTTGTGGATTGAAAAGAAGCGCTTTTTGGCTACATCTGTTTGCAGGTAAAATTTTGACATGAACAAAACATTGGGAGTCTAGAGCTACACTGGTTAACGTAGATAGCTAACAACATGTATTCTGTCGAAGGGTTTCATACCTACATCTGTCTTTACATATCCCACATTCTCCTAGGGGTGAAACTTCTCACTTTCCAGTATTCTACACATAGATTACTTGAGCTTATAAACTGTTCTTTAATATTTTCACTTTCGTTATTTTTGAGCATCAAAACAGCCAGATTTTCTTTCCAGTGTTTACTTAGAACTGACCCTCCCAGAGAGTAAAAAAAGTATCCAGCCCATGTTATTTTTAAGGTGTTGCCTAATCCCATTCCAAAGACAGTTCTTTAGAGGAAAGCAAAGACATAATTCATCTGCTGAAAAGGAGTAACTTTCTTTTTCCTAGTTATAGCGGAAAAAGCATTCCCTCATTTTGTTAGACAGCCAAGCAAATCCCTGACAAGTAATTAATCAAAATAATATATCAGCTTTTAGTAGGAAAAAGAGAAGACTTGTATTCCTACTCAAGGAGGTGTCCTAATGTTTTAGCTATACTGCAAAATATGTATTTGTATTAGTGACTGTAGCAGTAGGGAGAGAATTTGATTGCTGTATGTTTATTTCTGTGGACCTATTTGAAAATCAGGGTAAACATTTTCCTTTGGAAAAATTCAGACGCCTACAGAATACTTTCCTATATTGAACAGGTCAGAGCCAGCATCTCCCAAGGGCTTAACATAATGCCATATCAAGTGATACTTGTCTTCCTAATTCTGGGGATTTTTTTAGCCACCCATCTTCCTGGGAAATTTACCTGATCCATTTATTCTGAGAACCAGGCTTTAAAGCTTAGGATTGCAAATAGAGAAATATAAATGTTCACTTCTGACTTTTTGTGTTCACTTTTGTTGTAGGGGTTTGTTACTTGTAAATATTGTGGATTCCCCCACGTAGCTCTTTTGACTTCACTGCAGTGTACAGCAGTTAGCAATGTAAATTGTGATCCAGGCTGGGCTTGCTACCAGAGATGATGCCACAAAAGGTGGGGATGGGAGCAACTGCAATGCTTTAAACCAGAATTGTACCTTCAGGATGACAATAGTAGTGCTACAGTAAGTGGATTCAGGAGGTAAACTGAAAACAAAAGTAATTTGTATGTTGCAAACTTCAGACTAGTTCAGTTGTAAAAGCAGTTTTATGGGCTATGCCTGCAAGCACACTCCCAGAAGAGAAACTTCAGGAGGAGCAGCACAGTACCCTGCACAACCATCCTCATGATGTTGCTTTTCTTCATGTTGCACTGCCCTCTTCACTAACCACTGGCATTTCACAGACTCCATGTATGAGCACCAAACGTTTTACTTTTTGTAGAGAGGTTTGTGGTTTTCCAGCAAAATGCTATTAACACAAATATTTTGCGTTCTTGCCTCCACCTTGCTTTGGTCAGTAGTGGGATAATTTTCTCTTAATCCCCTACACTGCTTTATGAAAATGTGGCATTTTAAAAGGGACATGTAAGTATTAGACACCTAAATGAGCAGCTTTGGTTTGTATTCCTGAGATACGAATTAAAAATAACTGAAAACAGATGTGTCTTATTTCTCATTTAAGAATGATTTTTTTTAGCTAATAATTAACTTATTCTTAGTTCAAGGCTCTCAGAATAAAATACAGAAAGAAAATATAGTTGTACAGGTTACTATTTTCAGTCATATTTGCTTAGGCTGGGTGACTGAAAGTCACCTAGAGAGACCAGTTCTAGTGGGAAAATACCAGTATATGTTTGACCTGTACATGTGATTGTCTCCTAACACCTGCTGTTGGCCATGGTTGGTGATAGGAGAATTGGTCCATTGTGTTTTTAAAGTAGGATTAAAAATAACTTTTGTCCATTCTTGTTTGTTTTTAGTAAACTAAACCCATATTCTCTTATTCTTTTTGAACAACATTTTCAGTGTTCATAAAGGTAGTTATATTTTTAACTTGAAAAATCTTCCTGCTAACTGCAAACTATTTTTCTATACTTTGAAGCTGCCATGAGGTAGTTAAAAGATGCTGAACGTGACTCCACAGGAGTTTCTTTTTAGCTTTCTGTTTTATTTGGTTGCCATTTCATACAAACTTGGCTAGTATTGCTCTAATAAAGAATACAGAAAGACAGTAATTTGATCTTAATATCTAAAAGATCTGTACCATCTTGGCTCAGGTCTGTTTGTGCCTTTAGCTAATGGGATGAGAAGGGTTTAGCTTTATGTTCCAAGGTCTGTTTTTTAATAACTGATTTGGTAAATAAAGAAAGATAACAAAGGTTCATGTGCTGCCCAGGCTCTGTCCAGTCTCCAGCTGTCTGGTTATATGTGGCACCTTCTGGGCAGCTTGGCC